>SNQJ01S0074999.1:17105-33127 GCA_010110895.2 Picea sitchensis
ATTTAACACTCCCTAACTCAAGATGCTATTGTGAGTTTTTGAGATTTTGGAGAGTGTATCTCTCTTCCTACTCCAAAGCACTATCCTAGCTAAATGTTGGTGTAAAAGAGCCCTAGAAAAAGTTACTAGATAAATTTTAAGATTACACAATGTTTTTAAGAGCTGTTGTTTACTCAAAGGTAACGGAAGTGAAACTCATGTTGTGTGACTCTGACCCAAATAATGCAAGGACAATGATGAAATATAACTCGTTTCATTCCATGAATCCTATTTATGGGAAAGAGAGAAAAGTTTCCAAATCAACTCAATACTACAATGCAATGTACAATTTCCTTTCAGATGTCAATGCAAACAATCATATATCAATGAACAATCTCTATGTCTTTTTCAAATACTTCAATAAACTCAAAAAAATTGATTTTCAATGTCTTTTGAAATACAAAAAACAATATTTTGAAAGAAAACTTGCTGTTCACTTTCCAAAAAGAACTCTAATTAATGAGAAAATTAAATTAAATCATAAAGACTCAAACGATAACAACCCAACCAACACTTTCAATGAAAGTAAAAACAAAAAGCAAACCAATGAGTTCCTCAATGAAAATGAACAATGTTCTTTCGAACCAGCAGGCAAATGAGAAACACCAAGCACTTAACTCTCAACCAATCATTGGTACTCAGCCAATCCGACACACTCAACTCCAGAAGTCGGAGAGAATGAAAATGCCAATAAGAGCCAAGAAATGAAAGCCAAGCTACAAAGGGCAAGAAAAACCTTGAAACCCTAAATCTGTTCAAGCAAGCAAACCAAAGCAAGAGATAGGTAAATCAATGATTTAATAAGCCAAAAATATGTAATTCAACAGATCTGAGCAGTTGAAAAATTCAAAACTCAATTTCAAAAATTTCAAAAATCTTGCTCGCAGGCAAGTAGTGGAACACAGTGCGAGAAGATAGTGTTCTCGCAGGCCACCTTAAAGCAAGGTGCGAGGTGTTCGCACTGGACCCTATATGCAGGGTGCAAACCTGGCTAGTTCTCGCAGGCTGCAATTGAACACAGTGCGAGAAGTCCTGAAGATGATAAAATTTTTGAAGATGAAGGCAAAATTGACAAAGGCTTATAGACCCAGGAGGTCTCTCTGGATATCCTGAGGACTCAGAGATTGACAAAACAAGAGAAAAATGGAACTGGAGAAAACGGCCACAGAAAATACAAAAAAACCACCAAAAAATGGGATATGTTCCCCAGTGGATTCGCCAATTTTGTTTCAGGATAAATCTGTGAGTGCGGACACAAACCGATCTCCCTAGATCCACCTGGATCTAGAACAAAACAGGACAGAATAATACACTTTCCCTAAATCTAGACTATTGGATGAACTAAGAGGTAAGGATGATGGACATACCTTATGAACGCTTCCTTGGGTCTCTGTTGTTCCA
Source organism: Picea sitchensis (assembly GCA_010110895.2). Taxonomy (NCBI): domain Eukaryota; kingdom Viridiplantae; phylum Streptophyta; class Pinopsida; order Pinales; family Pinaceae; genus Picea; species Picea sitchensis. The sequence goes on from SNQJ01S0074999.1 coordinate 18,546, forward strand.
AGCTTCGCTCCAACGCTCTTGCACCGTTCAGATCACAACAATACAAACCAATCGAAGTGAAAGAAGATCAATATATCCAATAGCTAATATATACATATGATCAAGGAGTTATGTAATAAAGTGACATCATCTTTATGGGAAAGGGACATATTACTGTATTAATTGATAGAAAGTAAGACTTACAACCTAAGCCTTGATTCTGTAGATCTCCTTTCGATGGCTCCTAGCTCTGACACACACACTTGCTCATGCATGAAGAAAATCAACCACTTTTGATGACCTTGCTGGTGTCTCTAGCTGCTGTAGCATCAATCCTTCATACAATCTTTCCCTAATTCTCCAATCAATCTCTTGCTAGTTTGATTCTAACCTTTTCCATGAGCAATCTCTTCAATATATAGGAGAAGATAGATTAGTTACTTGGATAGGAAATGATCCCAAGATATCAGGAAAGCCAGTACTTAGATAACCATTCGCTAGCCAACTCATCCTTCTAGAAGATTCCCTTCTAGAGAGCTCGAGAACTTTATCTTTTTCCTTCTTTGGAATATGTTTGCACCCTGAGAGTTAGTTACAGTGCGAATCCCTCACAGTCCATTTTAATGCAGCCTGCGAGAATCAGGCATTCTCGCAGGCAAATATATAGGCAGCCTGCGAACATCTCTTAAAAGTATGTTTTCTGGAAGCAGACAAATGTAACTTTTCTCAGGAAAGTGTTCTTAGTGAAGAGCTTGATTTTCCATCATCATAACATTATCACAATGACCAAAATTGTGGATAACACTGAGTCAAACTTAGTTGACTTGGGAGAATCTGATTGAGGCCAATAGACCTCTACAACTGGAGCAACCTAAATTATGCCATGAAAACCCACCACAGGAAATTGAAGATAGATAGGCAGAGGCGACTACCACCCAAAGAGAAATTCCATCGCCTCAAACCGAAGCTGAGGTGGACCCTGCCCAAATCACTAAGGCCCATACCTCACAGACATAGGCATTAATGAAAAAAGAGGAAGAGAGCAATGGATGCCCCTAAATCCATCATTGGGACAAGGAGGAGAAGCAAACGAATTCAGGAAACAACTGAAGCAATTTAGGATGCAACAAAACACCCTGAAGAACTTCAAAATTTTACAGAACAGTCTCTATAGGAAAATGTTCAAGAAATTGAGCAACCAGAGCAGGCCTCAGAAACGAATGATCAGGAATACACCCAACCTACATTAGAGCATCTGACAGAACAATTTTTGAAGAGCTATGAGGTAGAAATAGCTCAGGTTTTGGGGAGCTTAGGAACCTCAATTGACAGAGGCAAAAAATAATCCAGAAAAAGGCCCAGAACAAGCCTCCTCTTCAAAACCAGCTGAAGATTCTCCTGATATTGAAATGTCTTTCCCAGATGACACAACATAGGAAGAACCTCTTTTTTAAATGAGAAACCCTCTTGGACAGACAAAGCACTTGGAAGGAACAGAGCAACAACCATCTGTTGGCCGGAATGAAGAAGACCTTGAGACCTCTTATGAACAGAAATAAGCCAATAGCCATAAGAAAATTAGAAAGTTTAAGAAAGAAAACAAACTGTTAAAGAAAAAGGCTAAGAAGGATGAAGTATTAAAGAAGAAGGTGGGTAAACTCAAGGAGATTATTAAGGAATTGAGGAAACAGTTAAAACTAGCATATAAGGCCCACAGAAGAAAGAAAAACAAAAGGGGCAGAGTGCAAGGAAGAAACCCTCTTCCTAAAGAAGCAGTCAGTACAAATTCAGTGGGGATGCAAACAGGCCCTGAGGAAATAGTAGTAGAAGAAGCAGTAGCTCAGAATGAGGATGTAATTCCTTTAGAAACACAAGAGATGGTGACAGAAACAATTGATGCTGAGGTACAGACAGATACCCTAGTTTTAGAGGAAACAACTCAATTCCTTGAGAAGAATGCTACCATCAGGAGATTGGAGGAAGAATTGATTCAGTCTCAACAAACCCCAATTCAAGACAGAAATGAATTACTGACTATGATAGAGCGCCTGGCATTCCAGTCTTAGAAACAAAATGTTATCGTTGATAGATTGGAGGTAGAGCTTCTACAAACCCAACAAGCATTATTTCAAGCCAGAGAAGAGATGGATGTTATGGATGAACATCAAGCATCCTAGTCTCAGGAGAAAAGTGCCATAATTGATAGGCTAAAGGCAGAGCTGGCACAAGTTCAGTAGGCATTGGCTCAAACTAGAGAAGAGATGGTCACTATGGCTGAACATCAAAAAGTTGTCAAAAAAACTGAAGGACATGTCAACAACTGAAAATGAAACTTATGCTGAGCTTACCAAATCCCAAGGGATGGTGAAAAAGGTACAAACCCAATTATAAAAATCTTTGGAGCAAATCAAAGACATCTGTGATGTCTACTCTGATGCCATCAATTGCAGAGCCCCTGCCACTAATTACACTTTATTCTTGCTGGAACAATATCTATTGTTGAGAGTGAAGGCCATCAGAGAAGGTAAACCCATTTCATTTGCCACTATACCTGAGTTTATTTCATATTTCAGAGATCAGGAAGAGAAGGTACAATATCTTTTGTGTGAATTGTACTTCCATAATTTCATTTTGGAGGAAGATAGAAAAGATAATCCTGGTCCCTTCATAGGAGAAATACAATTTCAGGCATTTCTATCATTTACTAAAAACCAAGTCAGATGGGGTAAAGCTTACAAAATCTTCATGAAGAGGGAAACATGGTTAGATCTCTAGATCAGAGGGGAGCCCCCAAAGTCCTTTCCAGCCATTATGCGACATAAAACCTTCATGAAAAGAGAGGGGGTTGTGAATTCTTTATCCCCTATCCATCGACAAGTCATATGTTTAGGTATTGAATGTTTTAGAGAAATCAAAGAGGAAGCTCTTGCTGCCTCTAAGGTAAGGTGGGATGCATCCCCTGGTGAAGTCAAAAGTAGGGAGCCTTTTGGGTACAAGAATTTCTTTGCAGCCACCTTCATAATGGAAAGGTATTCTAAACTTCTCTAGGAAGAGGTACTTGCTTGGATTGGGTGTAGGTATAACCCCCCTATCATTTGGTTTCCTCCAGAAAGTTACCAAAAGGATTATCAAATCAATAAGAAGAGAGAAGATGTTTCTTTTGGAGAAATCAAAAGAAACAATGGGTTCAGGAGACCTGGTGAACCAACTTTTCCTCCCTACAACATAACTTCTCTACATGTAAGATCTCATCTTGCATGAGGACATGTAAGAAGGTAAGCTGGGGGGTATGTTGGGTTATGAAAAAGGTATAAATATCTTCCTTTTTTCCACAGTTCATGATATAATCTTGATTGACTTTTCAGTTAGTTAAGGATAAATAGGATAGAAAATGATTAATATGTCTCTTAGAGATATTATTGAAGTTTTATTAAATATATTCTAAATTACGATTGGAATTGTTTGATTTTGTTGCAGATTTCGATAAATAACTGTCAAGCCCGAGATAGACAAAGAGATCTTGGATATGGGCAAGCTATTGGAGGTTGAAGACTTTTAGGTGCAAAGCAGTTTTGAAGATAATCGGTTGTAACTTTATAATAATAAACCAATCCTGAGGATCTTTCGATCCTCAGGATAACTTGATTTACCCCTATTATTGTAATATATAAGAGGGTAATAGATCCATAAAGGATATAGAAAAAACCACATTCAAGTATTCAGAACTCAGAATTGCTTTGCACAAGCAGTTTTTGTAAATGTTTTACCAGCTATGGAATCAATGAAAGTTTTGAGCATTTTCACCATTTCTGCATTCTCAGTTTCTCATAGCAGTACTTCTGAAGACCAAGGGCCCAGTCTGAAGGAGTTACTGTCTCGTTCTATAATTGTATCAGTTTGAAGTTCGATTTATGTTTTGTGATTCAAATCTCCTTTGACAAATAGCTAAGATGAATGCATAAGTGTGTTAATGATTTTATGTTGTTTGCGTGCAAAAGATAGATATTTCCCTCAATATTAATGATTGCCATTCTGATTTCCATTTCCATAGTTTGTTGCTTGACAGTTCCTCATAATTTTATATGCGCTGTTCCTTTTACTTAGATTTACAATTGTTGTTCCTTTCGATTAGATTACCGTTGTTGTTCCTTTTAGTTAAAGTTACGATTGTTGTTCCTTTCGATAAAGTTAAATTAGTTGTTCCTTTCGACTAGATTACAATCGTTGTTTCTTTCCACGGATAGAGTAATTTGTTATTTCCTTTCCAGTAATTCAATTCATAATTGATAGCTAATTTTGCAAATCTTTACCTAGATTCAATTACTTCTTTTCAGATAAGCGAATTCAATAGATTAATTAGTTCCCTCCCATTCTACAACATTTTAGTAATCAGATTTCAATTCACAGAATCTTTAGTGGACATTTGAGGAACTTGATTGTTGATAAACTCAGATTTGATTTAGCTACACGATTTTATCCTTCACAAGCTACCTACATAGACTTTGCTGATATTCTTGAGATAAAAGACGAATCTCTAGGTTGATAAATTAATGTTAAACTAAGGCTTTTTTTAAGACACCTTTAGACACCAACAATTATTATGTATTTGATCTGTTCAATTAACCATGCAGGGTGTATCCATTGTAGCAACACGGGTGGTGACTAGATACCAAAATGAAGACAATTGTCACATAACCAATTGAGAGAGCCTGCACTCAAATTTGTCGACAATGCATACCAATCAACAATCACTGATAGTAAACCCGACAGGCCCGATGATATTCTCTATCAACCCTCAGGTTGGAGGAGTTAAGGGTTTTCTCCGTGACCAACACAGGGAGAGTAGAGCCGACTCTTTTCTATGGTGAAAACCTCTGAGACCAACAACATATAAACAAAGAACACCACAACTTATTCAGTGGACAGGATGACGAAAACCTATGACAACAGAGGCTATAACAGAGGGGTGAGGCTCCAATTCAGCTTGGTAATGATACTTAACACACATAGGGTATAACCCTCGTGGATTTCCAGTCAGACAACCACAACGCTGAGGTGAAGACAAGGTCAAGAAAGAACAAAATAACCCACTGTGCGACCTTTAGTGTTGAAAACAAACCAATTCCTAGGTGAACAAAGCGCTGTGACCAAGGTGCTCCAACCATTAAAACCCATAAAACCAAAGATTGGATGCAGTGAATGCGTGAAGACAGCCCACCACCCAAGACCAAACAAAGACCCTCCAACTAAACCAGCAAGGATAACAGAGAGCCCTTATGGCTATTAACACCCAGGATGACCAATAACACTATGACTTTATTGCAAAGAAAACCATCAATGCTCCATTTCAAAAATCACAATTTTACACAGTTGCAATACTTAAAGAAAGAACAAACCAATACACCTGAGCCAATGTCCATTTCATAACCAGAGAAAACTCATGAATGGCCAAAAAAAGACATAACTGTAATCAAACATCTTAAAACGCGAGTTGGCTGAGCGGTTCCTCTCTACTAAGAAATCAGAGCATAAACACAAAAATAAGGTTGAACAATAGCCTGACTAGGGTGGCAACCAACAGAAGGAGTAAGGGTGACGTGCAATAAATGCACGTCACCTCCACACTCAAGTTCATTTAATTTCTTAGTACACACCAACCATTAAATCAACAAATCATCCAATTTGAACCATGCATCGAGACAAACAACCCTTAATTACCAAGAGTGCCACCCTCATCACATATTACCATTTACACTATGCATGCCAACGATGTTTCTGTATAACTTCAATAAATCACATGGCTATCGTATGTTATCTAGGACTTACCATGATCCTTTTAATGCATATAGTGTAGCATGTTAGTATATAATAGTTTCTTCCCCATGCATTTTTGTTCCCATTTCTTAATCTCCTTTTAATTTTTCCTTTATTTGTTGTTACTAATATATATCTGCTGCAGGTGTCACATGTAATAGATCCAAGAACAGACAGTAATGGTAACCATGAATAACATAGGTCATTGTAACATAAAACTTGAGCCTGGAGTAGCAAGGAACACGTATAATACGCCTAATCCATCATCCAATAAAAACAAGATGTCATCAACCATGTAAGCAGCGTCGAACAATAACATAACATTTAATAAGAACCAGACCTGATCTCCAATCTACAAGGGGGTCCCACCTACTAGTATTATTTAGCTTTATAATAATAGGCTTTAGCAACACTTTGTGGGAAAAAAATTCATGACGATTTTAATCGTCAACGGGTAGGTGGATTTTGTCCGTGTGGGAGAACAAAGAAAACAAATTCCCGTTTCCTAAAAAGATGCAATGTCCTTCCTCTCAAATAGCACTGGACCTTCCAATAGCAATCAACAGTGGGGTTTGAACTCACCGGAAGAGGAAGTAGTGAAGGATGAAACAATCAATTATAATGAGGGGTAGAGGGTGCATATCCTGAAAGAGCTGGCAATATTTCCAAATAGCCACACAAAATCTGATCAAGGTGCAATTGCAGCCCACAATTGCCACCTGGGTAGATGTCCTAAAATTTGTCCACTAGGTACCTTGATCAAAGTGCGACATTTATCTTTTCGACCTCAAAAATGGGTCACGGGTTGGATCCCTTCCAAGAGTTGGGTGACTCAAGGGGGGATGCATAGAACAACCAGACCTCGGCCTTCGACCCTTCATGAGTATCTCCCTGTCTTATGGTGTTAGGAAAATTTGATTTGGAGGATTTTTAAAGTTCCCTTTTTGTCAACTTATAATGTTTGAATATGTGAGAACCAGATAACGGGGGTTTATTTGGATGCCTACCCCCGAGATCCTACCTAGAATAAAAATTTCTTTTGGCACCTCTTGTAGAGGAAAACTTAGTGAGTTTTTAGAAATTTTTTAGATGTGGTTGGTTGAGATATTGGGGGTGTGAACCAATCTTGTTTGAATTAAGTGGGTGTGAATAATTTCTTCAAGAAGTAGTGGGATGTTTCAGAGTCCCTTTGGAGGAAACCTAATTCAACCTCCACAATTCGAGATGAAATTATGTGAGCGAGGAGTGACTTTGTGTGTGAGAAAGTGAACTAATGTGCCAAATTTTAATAAGTTAGGTGCCAATTTGCAACATGTGGACTTCCTTTGGTCCTTACAAATATTGATTACCTATCTTTCTAGGTGTCATTGATACAACCTTGCAGAATTTTTAAAATCCCTAAAGAACTAGCATGTGGACATATGGGTCCTTACCAATCCTTTAAACTCCCTAATGTGATTTACACTAAGAAAGATTCAAAAAACTATCTTATATTGTAAGTATGTGGGCATGTATGGGCCCGTTACTTTGATCTTTAAACTCTCCTAGTGACGTAAAGAAAGTAATTTTAACAAATATCCTAATTTTGCAACATGTGGGCATGTATGGGCCCTTACAAATTTAAGATGTTTGAAAAGAAACTAAGAGGAGCCCTAGGGGGGCTTTGTCCTCTCTTAAATATTTTGTTAAGGGAGATGAAATGTCCCCTTAATCACCTTTCTGATTCTCAAGATCACTCTATGGTGTGAGATAAGAGCATACTCAATGATTAGAGTTTGATTTCTGGTCCCAATGCAAGTGTTTTTATATGTGATAGCAAAAACTCTTAACTTAACTTTTACAATCAAAACAAGCTATCCATGTGGAAACCAAAGCAAAAGAGGAGAAATGTGGTTCTTTTTAAACCCCTAAGTGCCTATATTTTGACTAACCTTTCATGTGGGAAAGGAATCTAAGTGTAGTGCATTTACAATTTGCAAAAAACAAGATTTTGAAGGCTAGGGACCTTCAAATCATCACAACAACTCTTAAAATTTTGTAATTTTGGACAGATGCACGGGTTACAGTTCAGAAAGAGGTGAAGTGGGTGCACAATGCACAAAGAACTAAAGACCTTTTGGTGCATAGTGCGTAGAATGCGCAGAGAAATGAAGTGTTGATGGCACACAATGCTCGGACTGTGTGTCTGTGGGTGGAATTCTTCTCCTCTAGCTCCAAACTTATCTCTTGATAGGTAAGGTTAGGCCGGTTATGATTCCTGCAAGGAAAATGGGTAAAAAATAAGTGCTCAAACAACCCAAATAGGGAGGAAATTGATACCTTATCCCCAGTATGGTTGCCAATCTATTGTGTCTATTTCGTCAATTGGGTGAGAAAAACAAGGGCACTTACAAGTTTAATTGGGACTACTAGACAAGACAAAGGTTAGTGTATGAATTAAACAACTAAAGAAATAAAACTAAAATGCATAAGAAACATTGAACCAAAATCAATCAACCAAATGACCGAGATTATGCCACCAATGGATAACTATATTAGTTGGAAAAAAATAGTAGATAAAGGAGGACTTATGGATCCCATATTCCTCTTTAGGAGGGCTCTTGAGTCCCCTATTTGAGAGCTCTTCTTACAATGATAAACTAGAAAGAAAATGGTGAAGAAATCCAAGCCTATTCCCTCAAGAGGTGAGGTGAATAGCTTATTGGAATGTTGTTAGAATGCTCCAAGAAGAAAAGAGGTTTCTTGAAGGAGGATTGAGGTAGCATAACAATACTATGAGATTCTTAAATTCTTAGTGCACCCATGGCCTCCTTTTATAGCATGTCTTTGAGGCAATATCCAACTGGTTCTTAGTGTGGACAAGGGGCCCTTTAGGGAACCCTTAGGTCTTTTACCAACCCCCCATTTGGATTCAACTCGGATTTGAGGGTCAAATCAAGTTGGGAGCTGGTCCAAAAGTGGGTGAGGGGCTGACAAGAACCATAAATGCATCGTTCACAAGAGTGCATGGATTTTCTTGTACATAGTCGCGCATATGGTGCATTGTGCACTCTATGGGCTTCTTTGTCCCATGCACTGTGCATGCGCTTCCTTTAGTGTTTCAGCGCATGTCAATTTTTTGACTAGTTGTATAGCTTTTGCCCCTTGGAAATGCATTTGTTTTGCTGCAGGTGAAATAATAGGTGTTTGGAGATGCTATATTTCTGTAACCATTTGCATGCAATGTTGCAGACGAAATTTCAGTGATAACATAGATGAAATCACATCACCAAAATAATACCTTTATTGATAGGAAACAATGTTCACTTGCCTCTTCGAGGGAGAAGCCTCTAGCAGAGAAACACTCTATTACAATAATTCTCAAGAGAAGACTTCTCATGAGTCCTACTCTTATTTATACTAATTATATCTTCATTCTAGAGGAAGATCCTTCTAGAAGCGAAAGATTCTATTAGGTATTCTTACATTGACTTATTTCAATTTATTAAATAGGCCTTATTAACTATTGTCGACCTTTATTACATGGAAATATATTATTCTATCTACATGAGGGGTTAGGGAGGTTAGGTCCCTAACATAGGAAAATGGACAACTACTTTACCCTGCCAATTGTAACATGACACATAGTAACCTACATCCTGGGTCAACGGTATTACACCATGAATTGGATCTCTTTTATGACATGCCAGTGGTATGTGGTTGTTCAAAATGTAAAGGCTTGAAGAATAAACCTTGATGTGTCACACAGTCTCATTATATTAATGATTTACTACCCAAAGTTGATGGTCTAATAGCTCTCATCGCAGTCAATAATCCAATAGGTAATATAGAAAAGATACGTAGGAACACTTCCATATGCTCCTTTTTTGAAAATTTGGAAGACATATCAACTATGTTTCATCCTAAATTGTCCAACCAATCTCCTTTTGTTGAGTCAATGAAGAGTTCTTATAGTGATCCAACGTATGCTATCAATACTACACAAAACATCACTACTGGGAGATAAAAAAAGTTGTATGAGCTAAGAGAAATAATTTCCAAGTACAAACCAAATTATCTTCAATTGTTGGAAGGTAGTGACGACTTCCCTCTTCCTATCCATCTGCAAAGTAAATACCAAACCTGTTACAACCCAACTTTGTATGGCACTTGGTCGTTTTCCATGCATGTGCCCAATGTTGGAACCGATATCTCTTTTTGTGGTAATAAATATATGATTGCCAAGTCTAAAATAGTTGTTTCAAATCTTGGTTTTTTTATCCTTTCACATGTATCTGTTCCTCCCAAACAATCAGTGGCACTTATGCCATTTTGTGGTCCTCTTTATAATCAGTTTGATTACTTGAATATTGTCAAATACAAACATAGCATTTCCATGTATAGTATGTGCATGAATTATTATGCTTATGGAAACTGTAACATGAAAAACATGTTATATATCGAAGTTCGTCCATGAACTCATGGGAACATCGCAGGTTCATAAATAGTTGCAAGGCCTAATTTTTTTTAGTGCAAATTGTTGTTTTGAGGAACACTCCAATGACAAAGAGTTCTTTATGAAAACAAAGGCATCCATATTTGTTGTTGTGCATGCAATACATAGTTTGTCTCCTAGTGATGAGTTGTTAATAAACTATAACTTTCATAGACCACCAAACAATCATAAAAAATGCCTTGCATTGGGTCTACCTTTAGACGTCCCCTTCAGGCGTAAGAAAAAGATGATTGAGTAATTGTATTTTTGGATTGTAAATGGAACTAATGTAAACGTAATGCTTAATTCGACATTTGGTTGATAAAGTGGTTGGTTGCATGTTACAATCATTACATCAAATATGGGGACTAAGCTCCCTATAACTTCTACACATGGACTTTTGTTTATTTTATTTATTGATTTTTCTTAATATTTTTTATATTTTAGAATATTAATATAAAATTAATTTAATTTAATATTCTTTTAACCTTAAAAAATTAATTAATTTCTTCACTAATGAATTGAAATACTTACATTTCCTTCTGAGGAGATTCATAATTAGAAAAATTGACAATAACACATATATTTCACTTGTGGGTCTAATATCCCATTTAGATGGGTCATGTGGTAGTTTTCTAGCCTTGTTCATGGCCCATGAGCCATATAAACTTCATTTAGAACCTAATTCCCTCGTTTTCCTTCTCCTACAATGGTCAATGCTTTAAGACCCACCCTGCATGTGAAAAAACTCCTAAGAGTGCCTAAGAGATTCATTTAGGGGCCCAAGTCCTTTGACTTCCTACCCATACCATGATAAAGTCCCCCAAATCATCCCTTGAGTGAAAAACTCCTAGTGACACTCGTCTCCCACTCAGAGGCCCAAAATCCTATTTATAGCGCTTAAGTGGTGGTTCAGGGCCTTGTTCCTAGCCCATAAGACTCATATGGTTCACATAGGGCATAAGGTCCTTGTTTTCCTCATTGGACCATGGTTAAGGAATTGAGATCCATACATGGTGCACAAAACCTCCATGATGGCACTACTAGTCCACTCAAAGACCATATATTACCTCTATAGGGAATATATTGTAGTTCAAGATTTCATTAGGGAGTAAAAGGTTCATAGAGAATCATTTTTAAGGGAGCAATCCCATGATTAAATGTGACATTTAATTTAAAATGGATGCATAACAAAGTACAACCTTCAAAAGTGTATCATATTTGTCAAAAGATTATTTTTTTATTCTTTCTAAAAAGAAAAAAACATCTATATAGACAAAACAAAAGTGTATAAAAAAAATGTTGTATATCACTTCAAGATTTTTGCAATTATCTAAAGAGCAACAAAATGGATGTTGGGAAAAAAAGTTGTGAGAAAATTGCTAATATTCTTTTTCCCGTCAAAAGATTTGTTTTTATATTATTTTGAAAACAAGAAAATACATATCAAGAAACATAGAAACTTAATAACATAAAAGTTGTATATCTCTCAAGATATTTCCAAGTATGTAAATAATGCCAAAAATGGATGTTGGGATAAAACATTATAGACAAAATACTAATTTACTCTTGATACATTTAAGGGTGGAAATTTATTATATAATTTATATATTTTCTTGTTAAAATTAATGTGTTCCTATTATTAATGCATGCACATTTCTAAGTGCATGAATGTTTATTTTTAATTCTTATTTGGCAAACCTCAAAGTAGTCTGCATGGTAGTTCAAAAGGAATTAAGGGTATTTTGAAAGGAACATGTGCACATTTGAATAACATGTACATTTTCATACGAGACCATGTTCCCAAATTCTGAGTTGCCAATTTTTTAACCATCAACTTAATGCATGATCCCTTTTGTTTGTTCCATAAACCACTTCATGATATTTTCATAAGTTAAAATTGACTATTGCAGAGTAACAAAACAAAGGTTTCAACATGATTGTTCGAGTAGGAACACCAATATCATATGGCCTGGAAGATGTTTTTAGGGCTCATGAGCCATGCATAGGATCCCAAACAACTCTACATGCCCTCTAAAGGAAATATTTGGTGAATGAGTATAATAATAGTGGTGTTATAATGTTTTTTTCTCCATAAAAGGGTATTAGGGACCCTAGACATGGCATGAGAAGGAACACCAATATAGGGCCTAAAATATGATTTAATGTCTTGTGGGCCCTAGACATGGTCCCAAACCCACATAGGTCCTATAAAGAGAACATTTATCCCATGGATATGATATGTGTACCATTATGAGTTTTTCCACATCAATGACGAGTTTGAAGGCCCTAGTCATGGTTGGAGGATGAAAACAAATGTATTAGGGCATGGAGGAGGATTTTAGAATTCATGGGCCATCATGCATCAAGTTTGAAACCATCATAGGGGAAATTTATAACGAACCTTAGCCATTATAATCCATGCACACTAGGGATTGTAATATGGCCTAATATGGCCCGCATGTCAAAAGTAATGTATTTTCCCTTAAATTTGATGCTTTATAGATTATTCATGATGCAAAGGGCCTTATAATATCAAATAGGATCACAAATGAAATATGGAAAGCATCACTTAGTGAAGGATCTCTTAGGATTAATTATGGAGGACACATGATCGTTGTATATTATTTATATGATAAGACATATGTATATCAGTTGTATATTACATGATTACAAACAAATATGAGAATGAATATTAGTAATTGTAGAATTTACATAGAACATTAATGTCATAGGATGCATGCACATTATGTAAAATTAATTTTTTTACGAGGGAAAGTATCATATGTTCATGTTATCTAATGAGTTTATGTCAAATTTTATTTTGTCCTAAAAAGCATGGTGGTAGTTGGGACTGCATAAACCAATTATTTAAATTCATCATTTCCAAATCATTTGTCATTGTGTTTCATTTTGACAATATTTTTAAATAGTTTACACAAACACATATTTGATGAAATTGCATGCATTTATCAATTTATTTATGCGGATTCAAATTATATATATTTTATATAAATGATATTATTTGATGAATTGCATGCATTTATAGATATATTTTTATTAATTCCAAATATATAAAAAAATTATAAAAGTGTTATTGTTTCCTATTATTTTAATATTTTTCGCGTAACATGTATCATAATTAAAAAATACATGCCTATGTTTTTGCAATAAAATTTTAACACAACCATGTTTTAAAAATTGACATTTTCACCTACAAACTAAAAAAACATGTTGATTCTATTAACACCTTTATTAATATTTTTAATTATTAATATAAAGTGAGGTGCATTTTATAGTCTAATACAACACTTGGCATAATTCATCGCAATATAATATTTGAAAAAAAAGAACATCTCAATATGGAAGATATTTGTACCATCACTACTCATAAATATAACAATTATAAATGTAATTACAAACAATTATTATAATGTTATCAATAAAATAAATAAGAAAATAACATTTCATAAAAGTAATTTTTCTTTGTAAACATGTTTTAACAACATATTGTATCTTGTTGGGAATTAAACAATTCACCTTGAATAATAATTAAACATTATATGGCATTAATAGTTATAATTTTTTGTAGTTACTGTTATCACCATAACAATTCTAGATAGAATCTGAGTATCAGGGTTTAGTGAGGGGCTATATCGGCGTGGAGATGCGAGAAATTTGGAAAACAGGGCCACACCTAGCAGAGAAGGGATAAACATAGCGGAGGTGCGGAAGTTGATGGGGCCCGACAGGCCACGGATCTCAAACGTCCCAGATTGATGGTCATAAATGTATCAGGCAAAGAACTAGCACAAAGGTTAATCGCTTGAGAGCCGGCCGATAAAAATACCACGGTTTCAACTTGTAGACACGTGGCCCCACCAGGGGAATATCGGGGTGAAAAGAAGTCTACCCCAAACCTCTTTACGTCGTCGCCGATATCGAAAAGCATGTATAAAAGGAGGGTCCCAGGTGATTATTTTATGATATTTCAAATCATTTGAACATTTGAAAATTGGTGCAAACGCTCCGTTCGAACTGAAGTACAACAGTGAACCAGATTCATGCATTCTCCATGTTAAGAACCAAACATCAATATAGCATAGAAAAACCTCAAGAAAAGTACTCAATGCCTTGAAAAAGAGATAATTTCAGATAATAAGCTCTTCGAGGGGGCAACCTCCTTTTACCCCACTTAAATGTTCAAGTAGAAGATGATTCAAAATGAAAATGTCTCCTTGGTATATATAGAAGACTAGGAGGTATAATTACAACTAATGGCCTAAAGCCGACATAAATAAAATAACATTACTAA
>SNQJ01S0074999.1:33137-54906 GCA_010110895.2 Picea sitchensis
AATCCTCTTCGAGGGGGCAACCTCCTTTTACCCCACTTAAAATGTTCAAGTACAAGATGATTAAAAATGAAAATGTCTCCTTGGTATATATAGGAGACTAGGAGGTATAATTACAAATAATGGCCTAAATCCGACATAATTAAAATAACATTACTAATCTAAATTACAACTAATGGCCTAAAGCTGACATAAATAAAATAACATTACTAATCTAATATGCCCCAATTAAGTGGTAATGAGCCAACATTAGGGCTTCACATACCCTTCCTCGAAGCAGCCCAAGCTTCCATAGTCCCTTACGCCATCAAATTCACATTCCCTTTCCCATAATTCATAAGCCGGTGTGCAAAACAATACCCGCAGGAAGAAAAGGTCATTTTGAATAAGTTAGGGTCAGAGGTCCTATGCAGAGTAGATAGCCCATCAATTCGACATGCCCTCTGTACACCAGAGTCTTCCCCCACAGCGTCTGAGCCATTCGAGGAAGAGAAACTAATTACAATATATAGAGAATGTCCCCTTGAGGTCAAAACCCTCTTTTTGTAGACCATTGTTAAGCCCGAACATCATTCTGAGAGTCTTTCATTGCCAATGAATGTAAGCGTCATGGTTATTGAGGTCCAGTGGGCATGTTCCATACTTAGGTCAAATTTTAGGATTAGATAATGAAAAAATTGTAGTAGAGGTCATGTTGGGTTTTCTGTTGACCTTTTTCAGTCCGAGTCCAGTCAGTCAGTCAGTATCCGTTTTGAAGAGTTCATCACTGATAATGTGCACAAACAGCTAGTGAATTTCCAATCACTAAGACACTTCATGTATTACACGCACTTGCTGAGAATGTTCCTGGAAAAAAATAAGATAGATTTCCCTTAAGTTACATTCATCTAGACTGAATGCAAAAGGAACACAATGCTCATTTTTATAAATAAGATCATGTCAAGAATTTATAGCCTAATCTTTAGCACTGGCCTGCCAAGGGTTTTGGAAGAAATGAAAATTTCTTTACAGCCCAATCCAGAGAACAGGGTAGGATATTGGGTGTTGTTCATGCACTCTACTGTAATTTGGGTATTTGGTTATCAAGGGGGACCTTACCTTTTACCTGTTTTCTTGACTCCCATAGTCTTTGCCTTGGAGATCATTAGGCAAAGAATCATCTCAGAAACATAACATTTTTTGAAAATGCACAAAGCATCTAACTTAAAGTTTCCTTTCATAATAGGACCCTTTGTGGTAAAGACTAGATCATGTTTGCCTCATATCCAGGCCAAGATCAATGAATTTGGATTTGCACAGTTACAAGGGAGGAAATTTGATCCACACCAGGTCATATCTAAAAGAATACTGATGAGAAAACAAGGCCCTTATGAACATGAGCATGTTGAAGAATTTGATAAATTGGCGAATCTGGAAACCTATGCAGATATGGAAGTCATTTTGCAGCCTGATCAGACACAACAAATAGAGTCAAACCCGCAACAGATCCATACACAGAAAACTTCTCCAAGGCTGATTATTAAAGCTCCCAAGATGAGTGTTTATAGAAAGAGGAGTAGTTCAGAGGCCCTAGGCACCAGTGATCATCAAAATGTTCCCAAGAAAATGAAAATCACATAGTCTCCACAGATAGTAAACCTGGAGGAGGAAGAACCTAAAGAGAAAATGAGCATGGAAATGGTGGAGAGTAGAACAAAAAATGAATAGGCTAGTACAGAAAGCTTTCCACAGGGTGAAAGCAGTTCAAGGGCTTTCAACAACAAGAAACATGTCTTTAATAAGGCACTTGGAGCAATCTATCAATCCAAAGAAGATTTAGCAAATCAATATGTTGTGAAAGGGAATCTGGCCATGAGTGAAATAAGAGATTTGTTACCCGAGGTAGAGAGGATCTCCTAGCATAAATATTCGTTGTTCTCAATCATGGATGTAGAAAGGAAGACACTTAACATAGAGGTGGTAGATGAGGGTAAAGTGTCTGAAATCAAGTTGCATTATGAAAATATCGATGCCCTAGACAAAGTAAAATTTCACAAAAATGCCAGTGACATGTTGTATTCAGACTACTTGAATCTGAGTTTGAGGGTTTCAAGGATGACATCTCATGCACTTAATTTGGATGGACAATTGAAGCAGGAAAAAGCATCCAGTAGAGCCTGGCAGAGCTAATTCAAAAGATTAGAATCTGAAGGCCCTCAAGGGGTAAAAGCTTCCTTAGATGAGAAAGACAAAATGATTCAAAGCATGAAGAAGAGACTAAATATGTCTGCCACAGAGCACCCACAAAAAGCAAAGCTGACCGCTCTAGAACAAGAAAAAGAGACATTTCGACAGGAAGCATTGAATTACAAATCCAAAGTGTTGCAGCTGGAAAAGGAAAAGGAGAATTGGTCACAAAGACAGGAAGAGGTATCAAATAGGGCTGGAGTTGTACCTATCACAACAGGAGCTGATTCAAACACTGAATATGTCATCCAAGCTATGTCCCAAGTTAGCCTGAAGAAAGGAGAAATCAAGAGTCTTAAAGGAGATATAGAAAATATGCACCAGGAAATGAAAATTAAGAATGAGAAGATGGCCCAGTTCCAAAAGGAAAATCAAGAGTTGTAGGAAAGAGTGAGAAAATTGAAAACAAGGTTGAAGGGTAAAGGACTTTTATAGGGAGCTAAACATGTAATCTGGGACTCTATTGCTACACAAGATGATAAGTTTAGGGTGTTCCTAAATTTCATAAATGACAAAGATAGCATGGCTATCACTGCCCGAAGCAGGTATACTGTTGTAAATGAGACACTAGCGAAAAACCCCTTAGAGTGGGCCCATAACGCTATAAATTTGCTAAATGTCATTCCCATTGCTGAACTTCAGACCATTGGGGTCAAAGACAGAACTACACTGATCATTTGGGCTAGGAGGATCATTGCTAAGCACAACTTGCTCAAGTTAGTCCAAACCAAAGCTGTACAGATGGAGTAGAGTATACAAGAATTTAAGGATACATTTGAACAATTGTTTATCAAAGGCCTCCCACCATTTTGGGATGGAAAAGGGAAATTATACGATCAATAGGAATACAATTCTCTTCTCACCCAGTGACAAATGGATCATTCCAAGTTTGAAGGCTTGGAGGAAAACCTAAAAGGACCCAGTCTGGTGGAATATTTGACCACAGAATTTGAGATCTTAAATCAATTCAAGACAGTAAAGATCGGGTTTCCAACTATGAATTATGCTACTTGCATCAACTTGGAAGTTCTTATAAAATAAATGATGGATTACAAGGTTCCTTCCGACATACAGTGGAAAGAGATCATACGACTAGGCAAGACAAAATGCAGTTTTCTAGGGACCAGTAAATAGTCTCCATGTGTCACTAGATTGGAAAGTTCGACAGAAGATCAGAGCACAATAGATGGCAAGGACAAAAGCGAGCAGTCGGAAAATTAGCCATTAGTTTATGAAACATTTTTTTGTTTAATCATCGTAAATCGGTTCACATGCTGAGACTGTCAGTTGAAATTATTGTAGTCAGTTTTAGAAACTGAAACGTTTTAGTTCAACCATTGTAATCGAATTGTATAAGTACTAGAAGTTTTGAATGAATTAATGTTGGCAGAAGTGCAAGGGAACCTTTTTTGTTGTTCCTGAACTCAACTGTAATTTTCTGAAGTTGAATTGAATACATATGCAGAAGCTTTTGAATTCTCTATGAAAGGATTCTAATGGTGGTGATATGAGTTTTATCTCCTTTCATTGTATGTATTTCCCGTGTTCTTTAATTCCATTTACATTTTATTCTGTTTAAATTGGAGAGTTAAAAGCCCATAATTCATCTTATGATTCTCTCGGCTTAAGCAATTTAAACTGTGTAATTGTCTTCCTATCTAATTCAGAATTCATTTCAGTAATGCTCTGATGCAGTTATTTGTTTTATCCTTCTTCTTCCACTCTTCTTAAATAGAATTTACAACTCATATTCATTACCTCAGTTAGCCTTTATCCTATGGAGATTTCTACTGGCCAGTCATTGTTTTCATTCACTTTCATAATTTTGACTCCATAGCCCTAAGTGTCCCTCCCCTTCCTTGCCAAGAACTTTATAAAAACCCCCAAAACAAACTAAATCTAGCCACTGATTTCCAAATAAATATCAAGTGACACGAGAGAGCCCTCTCTAATTTGAGCAAGCTAGTGCCCAACTCTAAAGTAGGTTGAAATAGTTACCTCTCTCATTTGTCTTTCATCCAAACAAAATTTATAGAGTGCTAACATTTTGGCACCGTTGTCGGGGATGAAATTGAAAAATCTTCCTGGGGAAAAACGACTTAAAGATTTAGTTTTGATCTCTGAGGGTGATAGTGGATCAAATACCCTATTGACTGAGATTATTTTTTCCCTGGTGACTCCATTACCAAAATACCATTTGCACCAAACAGTGTGAGCTAGAAATCCTAGCTCCCAAGAGAATTCACACAAGAAGCAACCCAGACCCAGAAGATGCAATCCCTGTGTCTGATCCTGAAAATATTGTACATAAAAGAAAATAAAATCTGGTAACCCCAGTGTTGTGTCTAGACCGATGTCTATCCTTACCTAAGGATGGAGTGACGAGCATTGAATACCTTGAGTTTGACGTGAAGTTTGAGCAAGCTTTGTTCAGAACTAAATATGAATCTTGTTTAAGCGAGACCATCTTTGATGAAAAAAGATTCCAAGATTTGGTTTTAGATGCATCTTCCAAGCCTATAGTGATCCTTGCTCAGAACCAATAGCCGCTTTGACCCCTCACAACATCCATGGCAGCTAGATTTTCTCCTCTCGTACTCACTGCCCAACTACATGATTTACCTCGGGAGTATAACCTAAGGATCAAACTATATGATGTTGAAGGTAGTATATCAGCCCAGAAACACCTAGATTGGTTTAATGATTTCATGGAATTAGAAGAAGTAGACTTTGAATATGTAAAAATGAGACTTTTTACACAAAGACTGGCAGGAGAACCGAGGAAGTGGTTCAGAGCCCTTCCAGCAGCTAGTATCGTATATTTTGAGGCCTTTGAAACCAATTTCCTTGCAAAATGGGGCGAAAAGAACATGAAAAGATCACCTGACGAAACACTGCAAGAATTTTCAGCTAGATTCATAAAGGTCTATAATTTGATCCCTGCTGAGGTAAAAACGCCCCCTAAGGCTTCTCAACTCAGATATGCTACTTCTTTTGAAAGTGATTTTGATTTTCTATTGAGAGAACGAATATCTGCTACATTAGATGATATGATGACTGATGCCATAGAAGTCGAAGTGAATCTAATGGCTTCGGGAAAGATAAAATCTAACTCTGGCAAGGACATGAACAAAAATCAAGAGAAGGCACAACCTTCAACCTCACAAACATCAGAAGAAAGGTTTGAAACAATGATGAGAACCATGGAGAGAATGATGAAAAGAATGGCCCTAGATAATAGGCATAACCCCAGAGAACAGGCTGATGGTCCACCCATAAATCTAAGGAGACCAGCAATCCCACAAATTAGACAAAGAGAACAAATGTATCAAGGGAATCAGGCAAATCAAGTAGATCAGATAAATCAAGGGTATCAGGGAAACTTAGTGGATCAGAGAAACCAAGGAAATTAGGGGGATCATCAAACAAGGCCTCCTTTTCAAAATAATGATGTAAATGAGAATTATGATGGATATTTTGAAGACAACATGAATTGTTTTGATGATAAAGAAACAGAAGGTGTTTTTGAAAAAAAGAACATGACCAATTCATGGATGCAAGTGAGATCTTTTTGCGGGAAGAGGAGGAAAGGTTATGATGGGTGTTTTTGACCAAAGAAGAACATGACCAATTCATGGATGCAAGTGAGATCTTTTTGCAGGATGAGGAGGAAAGGTTATCAGTAGAAAGGGAAGATTACCAAGTAGGATTGCAAGATGCCATCATGCAATTCCAAAGACAATACAATCTTCGAAATCATAGAGTTCCTGAAAACCTCCCAAAGGGAAATCCTCCAAAAGGAAACCCCACCAAAGAAGCTTAGAGTAACATACCCTCTTCAAGGCATCCCAAAAAATATTCTACTGCAAAAGATATATCTGTGAAGGATTCTGCTACAACAGATTTTGCTGCAAAGGGTACTGTGGACAAAGGAAAGTAGAAAGAAGAATCCCAGAAGAAAATATTGGAGGCAAGGAAAGAAACGGTCACCAAAGAGGTAGAGAAAACCTCATCCTCCTTTAATTTTGAAAGTGAGATGGCAAAGATCAAAATTTATGTACCATTCAACGAATTAATAAAGAATAGCGAATATAGAAATCAGATCATCAAGATGCTTAAGATGGAACAAACTTATGATACCCTGAACATACAAGATGATCACCCTGCCATCTTATTTGGGCCAAGAGTAGAAGAAAATGGTGATAATGAAGAAGTCCCCCCTTTTTATGTTAGCCTGAAAATCCATCATATGACTCTACACAATGCCATATTGGATTCATGAGCATCTCATAACCTAATGCTCAAGGTGGTCATGGACCAACTAGGCCTGGACATCACAAGGCCTTACAAAGACCCGTTCTCTTTTGATTCCAGGAAGGTGAAGTGCCTAGGTCTTATTAAAGATATGGTGGTATCTTTAGCACAAATCCCAACAAAGAACATGGTTATGGATGTAGTGGTTGCTGACATCCCTCCCAAGTTTGGCATGTTGTTATCAAGGTATTGGGCTACAAAATTAAAGGGAACCCTCCAGATGGACATGTCATATGCCACCATCCCTGTTTTTGGTCAGGAAAGAAGGTTGTACAGAGAGGTTTTGCTCAAATATATGGTCAGCAACAATTCACAACCGAGTAATCATCCCATCTACTCTGTGGAAATCGATTTGGGATCCTCCATTTTCTTCAATGACCTGTGTTTCGAAGAGAAAGAACCAGAAATTGATATGGCTGACAAAGAGAGATATGATTAGCAGATTGAGGAGTATTCAGAGCAACAGGATAATGCAGAAGAGAATACATGGAAGATGAGTTTCGATGGAGTTTTCTCTAGAGAGGGAGCAGGGGTTGGCATATAGATCAATCACCCCAAAGAGGATTCAAAATTATGTTCTTATAAACTTGTTTTTGAATGCACGAATAACATGGCCGAATACGAAGCATTAATATTGGGATTGAAGGTATTGAAAGAATTAGATGCCAAAAGAATTGTTGTACATGGTGAATCTGAGATAATTATAAATCAAATCAAAGGCATATACCAAGAAAAACATCTCAGACTAAGGGCTTATAGGAACTTGGTACTAGACCCCCTTGAGAAATTTCCAGAATATAATCTTTCAGCAGTTCCAAGAGAACAAAATCAGGTTGTTGATGCCTTGTCTACTTCAGCAGTGGTTTTCGAAGTTCCAATCTTCCCTGACAAAAAATACAAGGTTGAGGTCAAGTACATGCCAACAGTACCAGATAATATGAAATACTGGCAAGTTTTTGAAGATGATAAACAGATAGAAAGCTTCCTCAAGATGGATAATGAATTCCAGAATTTGAACATTGATGATGAATACTGTGATGAAGAGGTATATGTAGTTTCTTTTACAAAGGAGGGGTATTTTGACAATCATATTGCAGGCAGAGATATCGTTCAGCTAAAGAGAAACATTATTCCCAAGGGCCTGTTCCCATTGGAGAAACTCTTTGATAATAATGATGTGGCTAGAAGTCCAAAAATTACAGTGAGTGAAGGGGATGTGGAATATTGCAATATTGAGACCCTGGAGGAACCAAAGATCATTAAGTTGTCCAAAACACTAAACCCCAAAGTTAAAGAGAAATATGTCAAATTAATGAAAGAATTCCCAGATGTTTTTTCCTGGAGCTATGATGATTTGAAAGTTTATGACACCAGTATAATTCAACATGTTATTCCAATCAAAGAAGATCATAAACATTTCAAACAAAAAGTAAGAAGGATAAATCCTTTACTGCTGCCTTTGATCAAGAAAGAAGTAAAAAAACTATTTGAAGCCAAAATCATAGTGTCCCTGAGATTTTCTAAATGGGTGGAAAATCTGGTGCCAGTTGGAAAAAAGAGTGAAGAAATCAAGTTGTGTGTGGATTTCAGAAATCCAAACAATGTATTACTAAAGGAAAACTACCCACTACCTCAGATGTATCATATTTTACAGAAGGTGGTGGGTTCTCAGAAAATTTCAATGTTAGATGGCTTCTCTAGATACAATCAGATTATGGTGCACCCCGACGATTAGGAAAAGACGACATTTACCATGCCATGGGGAGCATTCATGTATGCCAAGATGCCTTTTGGGATGATGAATGCAGGGGAAACGTTTCAAAGAGCTATGGACATAGCTTTTGCTGATGAAAAAGACAAATTCATTGTTATCTACCTTGATGACATCACTATGTATTCTGCCTCATATGAGGAACACCTCAAGCATCTTAGAAGGGTGTTTCAGAAGTGTAGAAAGTTTAGAATCGTGTTGAATCCTAAGAAGTCAAATTTCACCATGGAAGAAGGAAAGATGTTGGGTCACATTATTTCAAAAGAAGGGATAAAGGTAGATCTCAGCAGAGTTGAGGTGATCTTAAAAATTGGCATCCCCAGAAGTAAAAAAGAGGTACAGTCTTTCCCAGGCAAAGTGAACTTTCTGAGAAGGTTTATCCCAAATTTGGTTGAAATCATAAAGTATATTACCAACATGCTCAAGAAAGGGAATGAAATAAAATGGACCCCTGATGCTAGAAAATCCTTTGAAG
This sequence comes from Picea sitchensis, assembly GCA_010110895.2. Classification (NCBI taxonomy): domain Eukaryota; kingdom Viridiplantae; phylum Streptophyta; class Pinopsida; order Pinales; family Pinaceae; genus Picea; species Picea sitchensis. The sequence continues at coordinate 41,921 of SNQJ01S0074999.1, forward strand.
ACATTAAAGTGGCATTAACCAAGGCTCTAGTACCGACCAACCCAAACTTTGAAAAGGGCTTCATATTATTCTCTTTTTGCCTCAGAGAACACAATTGTTGGTGTTTTATTGTAGAAAGATGAGAAAATTTTTGAGAAGACCATAGCATATTACAGCAAGACATTGAGGGATGCCCCTTTGAAATATGACATCATGGAGAAGCAAGCATATGCACTAGTCAAGTCCTTGAAAGAATTCAGAGTTTACATCTTGCATTCTCATACTACTGCTTATGTACCCAGTAGCTCTGTGAAAGACATCTTGACCCAACCCGATCCTGAAGGAAAGAGAGGTAAATGGATAGCAGTGCTATTAGAATATGACCTTGAGATCAAACCCACCAAGTTGATCAAGGGACATGGTCTTGCGAAGCTGATGGCACAGACCAATTGTGAACTCCTAGGAATAAACTTCATTGCAGACCTGTCAAAAGGTGTAGAAGAAGAGAGAACTCCTCAAAGATCCTAGAAATTTCTTGATTCCACATGGTATGCAGATATCACCTTGTCTTGAAATATTTGCAGGATCCTCCTGAATTTAGTAAAACAGAGGCCAGATTCTTGAAACTGAAGGCAACAAAGTTTTGCATAGTAAATCAATCTCTATATTGGAAAGATCCAGGGGGAATTTTATTGAGTTGTTTGATAGAAGAAGAAGCAGAAATGACCATCAGAGAGTTCCATAAAGGTGACTGTGGGGGTCATCATTATTGGAAGACAACTGTGCATAAGATTTTGAGGGCTGGGTTCTATTGGCCTAACATTTTTTTCGTTGTCTATAAAGAGATTTCAAGATGCCATGAATGTCAAATTTTTTATGGAAAGGGAAAATTGTAGCCTCTACCTTTGAAACCCATTTCCATGGAAGCTCCTTTCAGACAGTGGGGCCTTGATTTTATAGGGGAAATACATCCACAGTCCTCAGCCCAACACAAGTGGATTCTGACAGCAACAGATTATTTCACTAAGTGGATTGAGGAAGTTCTCACCAGGAAGGCAACAGATGGTGTTATCATCTAGTTTTTAGAAGACAATATTTTGTCCAGTTCGGATTCCCGATCAAGATCATAACAGACAATGAAACAACTTTCAAGTCCAAGAAAATATAAAATTTCTGCAGTAATTACAATATCACCCTTGGTCATTGCACATCGTACTACCCTCAAGGAAATGGATTGGAAGAGTCCTCAAATAAAATTTTAGTCAGAATTATCAAGAAACTATTGCAAGAAAATAAAAAGGCTTGGCACAAAAAGCTCATCCATGCACTATGGGCTGACATAATCACCCCAAAGAGATATATAGCCACTCCCATTTCCATATCATTTATGGTACAGAGGAAATATTTCCTACTACATTAGGATTGCCAGTGATGAGGCTATTGTAGGAGCAGGATGCAGGAATAGATGCCACTCGGAGAAGAAAAGATGAACTAATCAGTACCCAACAAACTAGGGAAAGGGCTTTCAATAATGCCCCAGCTGTGCCAAGACAAGACCAAAGAGGCTTTCAACAGGCATACCAAGGTGGATGACTTCAAATTGGGAGACTTAGTATTAAAATGGGACGCCATAAATGAAGATAAGGGAAAGCACGAAAAGTTTGACCATCTATGGCTGGGACCATTCTAGATTGCAGCATACCATGGAAGTAATGCCTACATACTATAGGAGAGTAATGGAGACATCATTGGAGGAGGGCCTGTAATGGTAGGTTCCTCAAACATTATATCATTTAAACAATCATCACCCCTTCCATTCATTGTACATAATCATTTTTGCGTTTTCTTTTCGCATGCAAATATTGAAATAAAGGAAACATAGTTGAAGCCCAAAGTGAAGGCCCTAAGCTATGCTGGGTCGATTTTGAGTTTTTGAATAAAGGTTTGTGGACTTAGACTACAAGAATAAATCACAGCCCAATGGGTAGGCACTCGGTCTACTGATCTTTTCTACCTTGTGGGGAGGATAACAACCCTTGTTGGAGCCTATGTTATCACCATAAAAATTCTAGATAGAATCTGAGTCTCAGGGTTTAGCGAGGGGCTAGATCGGTGTGGAGATGCGATAAATTTGGAAGACAGGGCCACACCTAGTAGAGAAGGGATGAATATAGTGGAGGTGTGGAAATTGATGGGGCCCAATGGGCCACAGATCTTAAACATCCCAGATCAACAGTCAAAAAATATATCGGGCAAAGAACTAGCACGAAGGTTAATCGCTCGAGAGTGGGCCGATAGAAATACCAGAGTGTTAGCTTGTAGACACATGGTGCCACTAGGGGAATATCAAGGCAAAAAGAAGTCTACCCCAAATCACTTTACGTCGCCACCGATATCGAAAAGCATGTATAAAAGGAGGGTCCCAGGTCATTATTTTATGATATTTCAAATCATTTGAACGTTTGAAAATTGGAACAAACGCTCCATTCGAACTGAAGCTCAAAAGTGAACTAGACTCATGCATTCTCCACTCATTCACATGTATTTTTCATCATGGCCATGAATCCTGTCATTTTATCCGTAACAGAACAAGATCCCACCTCTAAAGAAGAAACCCTAATTGACAGAGACTCCGATATATTTGACACAAAAATAACTGTCTCACCCATTTCGGTATCCAGAGATAATTTGTTAGATAATGTTGGGAAATGAATATCCTTCCTCGAAGTAGCCCAAGCCTCCATATTCCCTTACGTTGTCGAAGTCGCATTCCCTTTCCCATAATTCATAAGCTGGTGTGCAGAACAATACTCATAGAAAGAAAATGTCATTTTGAATAAGTTAGGGTCAGAGGTCCTGTGCAGAGTAGATAGCCCGTCAATTCGACATGCCCTTGGTACACCAGAGTCTTCCCCTGCAGTGTCTGATCCCTTTGAGAAAGATAAACTAATTACAGTCTACAGAGAATGTCCCCCTGAGGTCAAAACCCTATTTTTGCAGACCATTGTTAAACCTGAACATCATTATAAGAGTCTATCGTTGCCTATGAATGTAAGCGTCATGGTTATTTAGGTCAAGTGGGCATGTTCCATACTCAATCATATTTTAGGATTAGATAATGAAAAATTTGTAGTAGAGGTCATGTTGGGTTTTTTGTTGACCTTTTTTCAGTTAGAGTCTAGTCAGTCAGTCTGTATCACTTTTGAAGAGTTCATCACTGATAATGTGCACAAAGAACTAATGAATTTCCAATCACTAATACACTTCAGGTATTACACGCACTAGCTGAGAATGTTCCTGGAAACAAATAAGATAGAGTTCCCTGAAGCTGCATTCATCTTGACTAAATGCAAAAGGATCACAATGCTCATTTTTATAAATAAGATCATGTCCAGAATTTATATCCTAATCTTCATCACTGACCTACCGAGGGTTTTGGAAGAAATGAAAAGTTCTTTACAGCCCAATCCAGAGAACAGGGTAGGATATTGGGTGTTGTTCATGCACTCTACTGTAATTTGGGTATTTGGTTATCAAGGGGGACCTTACCTTTTACCTGTTTTCTTGACTCCCAAAGTCTTTTCCCTGGAGTTCATCAGGAAAAGAGTCATCTCAGAAACATAACATTTTTTGAAAATGCACAAAGCATCTAACTTAAAGTTTCCTTTCATAATATGACCCTTTGTGGTAAAGAATAGATCATGTTTGCCTCAGATCCAGGCCAAGATCAATGAATTTGTATTTGCACAGTTACAAGGGAGGAAATATGATCCAGACCAGGTTATATCTAAAAGAAGACCGATGAGAAAACAAGGCCCTTATGAACATGATCATGTTGAAGGATTTGATAAACTGGCAAATCTGGAAACCTGTGTAGATATGGAAGTCACTTTGCAGCCTAATCAGACACAACAAATAGAGTCAACCCTGCAGCAGATCTAGACACATAAAACTTATCCAAGGTTGATTATTACAGCTCCCAAGATGAGTGTTTATATCAAGAGGAGTAGTTTGGAGGCCCTGGGCGCAAGTGATCATCAAAATGTTCCCAAGAAAATGAAAATCACACAGTCTCCACAGATAGTTAACCTAGAGGAGGAAGAACCTAAAGAGAAAATGAGCATAGAAATGGTGGAGAGTAGAACCAAAAACGAAGAGGCTAGTACAAAAATCTTGCCACACGGTGAAAGAAGTTCAAGGTATTTCAGCAGCAAGAAACGTGTCTTTAATAAGGCACCTGGAGCAGTCTATCAATCCAAAGAAGATTTAGCAAATCAATATGTTGTGAAAGGGAATCTGGCCATGAGTAAAATAAGAGATTTGTTACCTGAGGTAGAGAGGATCTCCCAGCATGAATCTTCCTTGTTCTTAGTCAGGTATGTATAAAGGAAGACACTTAACATAGTGGTGGCAGATGAGGATAAAGTGTTTGAAATCAAGTTGCATTATGAAAATATCAGTGCCCCTGACAAAGTAAAATTTCACAAAAATGCTAGTGATATGTTGTATTCAGACTACTTGAGTCTGAGTTTGAGGTTTTGAAGGCTGACAACTCATGCACTTAAGTCAGATGGATAATTGAAGCAAGAAAAAGAATCCAGTAGAGCCTGACAAACCCAAGTCAAAGGATTAGAATTTGAAGGCCCTCAAGGGGTAAAAGCTTCCTTAGATGAGAAAGATAAAATGATTCAAAGCATGAAGAAGAGACTAGAGATGTCTACCACAAAGCACCCATAGAAAACAGAGCTAACTTCTCTAGAATAAGAAAAAGAGACATTTCGAAAGGAAGCACTGAATTACAAAGCCAAAGTGTTGCAGCTGGAAAAGGAAAAGGAGAATTGGTCACAAAGACAGGTAGAGGTATCAAACAGGGCTGGAGTTGTACCTAGCACAACAAGAGTTGAGTCAAACACTGAAGATATCATCCAGGCTATGTCCCAAGTTATCCTGAAGGAAGGAGAAATCAAGAGTCTTAAGGGAGATATAGAAAAGATGCATCAGGAAATGAAAATTAATAATGAGAAGATGGCCCAGTTCCAAAAGGAAAATCAAGAGTTGCAGGAAAGAGTGAGAAAATTGAAAACGAGGTTGAAGGGTAAAGGACTTTTACAGGGAGCTAAACATGTAATCTGGGACTCTATTGCTACACAAGATGCTAAGTTTAGGGTGTTCCTGAATTTCATAAATGACAAAGATAGCATGGCTATCATTGCCCGAAGAAGGTATACTGTTGTAAATGAGACACTGGTGAAAAAGCCCTCGGAGTGGGCCCATAACGCTATAAATTTTCTAAATGTCATTTGCACTGCTGAACTTCAAACCATTGGGGTCAAAGACAGAACTACACTGATCATTTGGGCCAGGAGGATCATTGCTAAGCACAACTTGCTCAAGTCAGTTCAAACCAAATACATACAGATGGAGTAGAGTATACAATAATTTAAGGATACATTTGAACAATTGTTTATCAAAGGCCTCCCACCATTTTGGGATGGCAAAGGGAAATTATACGATCAAGAGGAATAAAATTCTCTCCTTTCCTAGTGCAGAATGGATCATTCCAAGTTTGAAGGCTTAGAGGAGAACCTGAAAGGACCTAGTCTGGTGGAATATTTGACCACAAACTTTGAGATCTTAAATAAATTCAAGACAATAAAGATCGGGCTGCCAACTATGACTTATGATACTTGCATCGACATGGAAATACTGATAAAAGAAATGATGGATTACGAGGTTCCTTCCAACTTATAGTGGAAAGAGATCGTGCGACTAGGCAAGACAAAATGCAGTTTTCCAGGGACCAGTAAATAGTCTCTAGGTGTCACCAGATTGGCAAGTTCGACAGAAGATCAGAGCACAACAGATGGGAAGGACAAAAGTGAGAAGTCAGAAAATCAACCATTAGTTTATGAAGCATTTTTTTGTTTAATCATTTAAATCGTTTCACATGTTGAGACTGTTAGTTGAAATTATTGTAGTTGGTTTTAGAATCTGAAACGTTTCAGTTCATCCATTGTAATCGAATTGTATAAGTGCTAGAAGTTCTGAATGAATTAATGTTGGAAGAAGTGAAAGGGAACCCTTTTTGTTGTTCCTGAACTCAACTGTAATTTTCTGAAGCTGAATTGAATACATATGCATAAGCTTTTGAAGTCTATATGAAAAGATTCTAATGGTGCTGATATGAGTTTTGTCTCCCTTCATTGTATCTATTTCCTGTGTTCTTTAATTCCATTTACATTTTCTTCTATTTAAATTGGAGAGTTTAAAGCCCAGAATTTATCTTATGATGCTCTCAGTTTAAGCAATTTAAAATGTGAAATTGTCTTCCTAGCTAATTTAGAATTCATTTCAGTAATTCTCTGATGCAATTATTTGTTTTCTCCTTCTTCTTTCACTCTGGTTAAATACAATTTACAACTCACATTCATTTCCTCAGTTAGCCTTTATCCTCTGGAGCGTTCTACTGTCCAGTTATTTTTTTCATTCACATTCATAATTTTGACTCCATAGCCCTAAATGTCCCTCCCCTTCCTTGCCAACAACTTTATAAAAACCCCCAAAACAAACTAAATCTAGCCACCGATTTCCAAAGAAATATCAAGTGACACGAGAGCTCCCTATCTGAGTTGAGCAGGCTAGTGCCTAGCTCTAAAGTAGGTTGAAACAATTACCTCTATTGTTTTTTTTTCAGCTGGAAAAAATTTAGAGAGTGCTAACAATTACAACCAAAGTAAACGATTTCATAAAACTAAAGTTAAACATTATATGGAAACTCTAAATTCTAATGAGTGATACATCTTAAATTTAATTTAAAAACAATGAAATCATTAGCATACTTATAATAAATTTTATAAATCAAGCAACAACATCAACATGATTTGAAAAAACACAATATACATGTGTGTTATATTGTCTATAGTGTACCAGTGCAGTTGAAATCACACCCATGCAATTGTTACGTAAAAATGCATCGAGAAACAATTTAATTGACAAGGTACATATGCAAAGTTCCACAACTAAAGTTTTGCAAAGGTTGTTCTTTGCAGAGGAAATCACTCTTTGGTGCCTCTCATAATTCAATGCATAGAATTGATCCTCTCTCAATTCCTCAGTGCTCTACCTCGCATCTCCTTCTTTGTGAGATACTCAAATTTCTCTAAGATAACATCCTCATCATTCTTGTAGCCATAATATGAGCTATCATCGATTCACTTGTAAATAGCATACCTACAGCTCTTGTTCTTTTCCTTGAGGGGGCTTATCAAATAAATATTTGAGGATGGGGAGTAATTTCATAGCCCCAAAGTATATGTAGCCGAGGACCCTTTCGGTGGCACCGAGCACATCAACTTCATTCCCTTCCAAGTCTGTCATCTTGGCCCCTACTTTGGCATAATTAGGACTGCTAATCTCTACGATTGGAGCTTCCTAGTGCCCCTTTTTCCCCATCCAACAAGAAATCACCCTAGTGGATGCAATAATTATAAAAATGTGTCAATCTCAAGAATGACCTAAGGTCCATATTGTATATTTAATATAATTTAAGAAGCACATTTGGAAAGACAACCGATGATCAATAATATTTTTTAGCATGCCTTATCACTAAATATTAATCATTTCCTTGCCCTCAACATGCTCCTCCATGAGATCCTCACCCATATACTTACAAAGAAGCTTGTCATGTTTCTTCTTCTCCAAAACCATGCACTCGATCACTTTCTCATTAAGAAGGGGAACATGGGCAACAAACTCTCATTGTCTTTATTGTCGGGTTCCCTTGTCCTGCTCTCTCATTTCCTCCACCACATCCTCATCTTACTTGAATGGGAGAGAATTAATGGTAACAAAATCCCCACTCTTGATCATCAACTTGGCCTCCCTATAGATAGAATCAATCCTCTACCACTCTCTCAATGATCTAGCCCACATCTCCTCCTTTTTGGGCCGATTGACTTTCTCCAAGATATTGTTCTCATCACCTTTGTCACCATAATAAATGGAATCAATTTTCTTGTAAACCACATACCTATGACTCCTCTTCTTCACCTCAGGGGGTGTATCGAATAGACCTTTGACGTCCAGGAGGAATTGTCGAGCTGCACTTGTACAATTTATTGCTAGAAGATGACATGTTACAATCTTCTAGTAACCAATGTACAAGTGTGGTTGGGATATTTGATAAGCCTCGCAAAGAGAAGAAGAGGAGGTCTATGTATGTGATCTACAAGTGAATTGACGCTATTTATTATGGAAACATGGATGATGAGAATGATATATTGGAGAAAATTGAGTGGCCCGCAGAGGAGGGGATCGGGGCTAGAGCATTGAGGGAGTGGCAGAGGATCAAGTCTATCTAGAGGAAATCCAGGTTAATGATAAAGAGTGGGGATTATTTTTCCATTAATCTGATAGTATTTAAAGAAGATAAGGATGTGGTGGAAGAAATGAGAGAGAACGATAAGGGAAACCAACAACAAAGAGAACGAGAGTTTGTTTCCCACATTCCCATTCTGGATGAGAAAGCGATCGAGCGCATGGTTATGGAGAAGAAGAGACATTATGAGCTTCTTAGTAAGTACACTAGTGAGGATCTCATGGAGGAGCATGATAAGGATAAGGTAATGCTTAATATTTAGCGATAAGGCATGTTGACAAAACTTATGGATCATCAATTATTTTTCCAAATGTGATTCTTAACTTCTATTAAATATACAATATGGATCTTAGGTCATTATTGAGGATGACACAGTGTTATAATTAAGACATCCACCAGGGTCATTTCTTGTTGAATAGGAAAAAGGGGCACTGGGAAGCTTCTATCGTAGATATTGGTAGTCCTAATTATGCCAAAGTAGGGGCCAAGATGACGGACTTGGAAGGGAATGAAGTTGATGTGCCCGATGCCACTAGAAAGGGCCCTGGTTACAAATAATTCATGGCTATGAAATTAATCCCCATCCTCAAAGAGTTATTCGATAAGCCTCCTCGAGGCGAAAAAGAGAAGTTGTAGGTATGCGGTCTATAAATAAGTTGACATCAGTTCATATTATGGAAACAATAATGACGAGGACAATATCTTGGATAAAGTTGAGAAGCTCGCGAAGGAGGAGATGTGAGGTAGACCATTAAGGAAGTGGTAGAATATTGAGTCCATGCACTACATTATGAGAGGCACCAAAGAGTGACCTATGTTTTTTCCTCCGTAAAGCAAAACCTACACAAAATTTAATTGTGGAGGTTTTCATATGTAGTTTGTGAATTAAATTGTTTTTCTTTTGGCTGCTACTGAACTCGAGCTCGTCCCATTGTACAACATTGTCCAATTCAATGTAAAACACTCTTGGCCTCCATCGGCACAATCAATCCCAAGTCGTCCTAATAATCTCACATTTAACCTCGATAACTTCAAGTGACGAATTTCTCACCAGCTTGCTTATCAGATTGATGTGGTTGTTCATAACCAACACATTCATCGTACCATACTAGATGAGGGAGCTTCCACTTGCATCATGGAATTAGCATGTTGGAAAGGATTAAAATCACCCATGCTTAATCAATCCCCTACAATGTTACGAGCATTCGATGGGCGAGGTTTTCACCCTCATGGTCTCTTGCAATCCTTAGCTATTTAGTTAGGAGGAAAGACTGTCTCTGTCAATGTAGAGGTAGTCAATGCTCCCCTTGATTACAAATTTTTGTTAGGAAGAAGTTGGTTTTACGTCATGAATTTCGTCTCTTCATCGGTGTTTCGATGTGTACAAATCCCCTATCAAGGTAAAATTGTCACTATCAACCAGTTAGATTACTGCACCCCCAACGCTCGCACTACTGCCACCAACAATATTCCTTTCTTGGGAGATACTAAGATCACTTATGAAAGTGTCGGTGTAGGTCTTTTAAAATACTCTTCCCTTATGAGTAATTTCCCTACACCACTTCCTCCCACCTCGCAACACATTGCCACGATCAATATGATCTCGACTATGACATATCAATCTTATGAATCATCTAATCCTTGGGTTGTGCCTATTCCTTTGGAATTCGATAGAATAGGTGATGCTATGTCACTTAGTCCTACTAAGGCTTCATACAATTCCATCCAATCCACCTCTCCCTCGGACGACCAACATCTGTTGGCATCCAACACTTACTCATTGCCATCTTGGTTGGATTCCTTATCCTCTACTTTTGAATACATCCCAAGGATTTTTCCATCAGACGAATCCATTATGGAAATTTTTAGTATCGACGAGGTACCTGGGATGACAACCATCATCGTTCATCTTTTCTCCCTAGTCTAGATGAAATTGAGAAAGATATACACTCTATCTTTCCTTATGATGTTGTCGATTCTCCCCAATCTCCCATCCTTACCCATGATACTACTTCTGAGGGGAATATAGGAAACATATATTCTACCATCGCTATCGACATCTCAATCAAACAAGGTATCGTGGAAAATTTTCATCTCGGTGCTAATTGTTTGCCCGAGGAAGTGGAAGATTACACTGCTTTATTCAAAGAATTCTGCGATGTCTTCTCTTGGAGTTATGAATAAATGCCATGGATCGATCCATCGATCATTTTGCATGAGATAAAAAATTACCCAAGAATTAAACTTGTACGACAAAAAATTCGCCCGATTCATCATAAGAAAACCATGGCCATAAAGGCAGAAGTTGAAAAAATTCTAAAGTATGGCTTTATTTATCCTGTCCCCTTGACAGAATGGGTTTCTAACATCATTCTGGTCGCTACGAAACAAGGAACCGTTCGAGTTTGTGTCGATTATAGGGATCTCAACAAGCTTGTCCAAAAGACAATTAACCAACACCTTTTATCAACCAAATCATCAATAATTGCGCTGGGAGCGTTATATTTTCCTTCATGAATGGTTTCTCAGGGTATAACCATTTCAATATTCTACTAGCTGATCAACATAAGACAACCTTCATCTTCCCTTGGGGAACGTTCGCTTATCAGAAGCTACCCTTTGGTATTAAAAATGATGGTGCTACTTACCAACAGGCCATGTCGTATGTTTTCCACGATATCAAACATATTGTGGAACCTTACCTCGATGATTTACCCACTCATTCATCTACTCGACGATACCATATTGGTCATTTGTGGGCCATTTTTCTTCGATGTTAGTTTTACCATATCCATTTGAACCCTCACAAATGCATCTTCGCTGTCAAATCATGTTGACTCCTCGGATTCGTTGTCTCCAAAGACAGGATTAGGCTAGATCCCTTGAAAGTCAAAGATATTCTCTCTTTATCGCCTCCCAACAATTTGACCCAACTACAAAGTTTGCAAGGGAAAGCAAACTTTCTTCATCGTTTTATATGTAATTACGTCGAACTCACTAAAGGATTTATGAGATTGTTGCAGAAAGACACTCCTTTCATTTGGGATGACACTACTCAATGCTCTTTTGATGCTCTTAAGCACACATTAACCCACATGCCTCTCTTGCATCCTTTGAATTATGCACGAGACTATATCCTCTATTTGGCTGTCTCTACTTCCACTATTGCTATGGTGTTAGTTCAAGAGGATCCTAGTGGTGAAGAACATGTGATCTACTATCTAATTAAGAGTCTATCTGGTCTTGTGCTTTGATATTCACACGTTGAGAAGTTGGCTCTAGTAGTCGTCATTGTCGTCCAGAGATTTCTCCATTACATACTATTATGCACTACCACGTGTTGACGGGCGAAATTGACCATCCGTCAACTGAGAGAGTGGAACCGGTCCGGGGTTGTCTAATAACCCAAGCCGTTTGGAATGAACCACCCTGACGGGTTTAGCAGCTCTGTTAGCTGATCTAAGGTCCTAGGAAAACCAAAGAGAAAACTAATCTAAACTAACTAATCTAACTAAAACAAATAAAACTAACTAAACTAACTAAAACTAATAAAAAAAATTAACTAAAAACAAACTAAACTAACTAACAATAACTAAAATGAACTAATACTAACTAATCTAATTAAAACTAACTACTAAACAAACTAACTAATCTACTATCTATATATACAAACTACTAATTACTACTATACTAACTCTACTAATTAGTTGTCTAACTACTTGTAGTACTATAACTTATTCAAAAATATACAATATATACAACTAGCAGATTTAAATAAAACCTGTAAAACTCATTTGCTTTCTGCCCTAAAACAGCCAGAGATATATTTTTGATTTTATGATTTTGTGAACAAGAAATAAAACTTACTGAAATTAAACGATCTAATATTAACTACATATATTTCTAACTAAACTTATATCTAAACTAAACTACTAATAATATACTAAACAAACAAATGACAAACTGACCTGGGAACGCTCCCAATTTGTCCTGTGTATGATGACTTCGAAGCTGGTCGGAGGAAGGAAACTCGCACCGAATGATCCAGAAGCTTCTCGTAAACGATAGGCTGCAATGCTCTTTGAGTTGTTTACAGGAAAAACAAGACATAAAAAACCATAACAATTATATGATTTATAAATCTCTGCAATAAGGGAAACCTGTTATGCAAAAACTTATATTTAATAATCCAACTTATGAAGAAGAGAAATCTGTCGTTCAAAAACTGAATCAAGCAATTGCTATGTTTTTTAAATATCAGAAGAAATCAGATATGGATTACAGTGATAAAATTATATCATTTGCAGAAGATTAAGATAGCTAAAGTAGTCATTAACTCAATACAAATTGATATACATAACATGAAACAAAATATTGATATCATGAGAAGCTAAAGCTGTAACAAAACACCAAATTCCGCCTCAGTCTGTATTAAAATTCCATATCCTTGTTCTCCCACGATTGAGGATCATCTTATTACAAAAATAATAAGTATATATAAGTCTTTCCACAGGGTAAAACCTCCCTGTGGATAATATCAAACTGTTTACATAATCTGGGAAGATATTCCCAAAATCAACTAAACTAGGAACTAAAATGAAACCAAAATATTTCAAATATCCTCCAAACT
>SNQJ01S0074999.1:70371-85968 GCA_010110895.2 Picea sitchensis
TACTCATTTTCATGATTTAGTGGGATCATCCTAACCTCCTCACCTTATCCTCTTCAACTTATAAAAGGAGAGGAGTTCTCATGGAGAAAGTTAGCTTTGTTGGTTCTTGAGCTTGTTAGCTTTGATTGGCTTGGAATTATTAGCTTGGTTGGAGTGGCTTTGAGATTTGCCTTTGTTAAGATAGATTGTGAATATTATCAGATCTATTCTCTCTGAATTCTTGGAGTGAAAGTGTGTGGGGAACAAAGGACAGTTGGAAGGGACCTTATGACATCATGGCCATGGTTGTAATCTCTCTTTCACATTTAATATGATACTGTAATATGATTCTTTCCTATAAATCTTATTCCACTTTATTATATAATTCCTTGATCATATACATATATTGACTGTTGAATAGATTGTGCTATCTTCACTTTGGTTGGTTTGTGTTGTCTTGGTCTTGGCTGCACGAGAGCACTGGAGTGAAGCGGGAGCAACAAAGACCATAGGAAGCGATAATAATGTATGTTATTTATTCTTGCCTCTTGGTTAATTCGATGGTCAAAATCTAAGGAAAGCGTCATGTTCTGTCTTGCTTTGTTCTAGATCTAGGTGGATCTAGGGAGATCGATTAGTGTCTGCACCTATGGATTTATCCAATAACACATCATCATGCTCAATCGTGAGCATATGTGGCCCAATATGAAATTCTTGTTTAGTATCATCCCACAATCCGATCATGTACTCAAGTAATAATACCTCTTTCCTCATATTCTGCAGTTTAAAGTACTTGAGTAGACCACAATTTCGCAAAGTGACTCTTGCTTGAGGGTTTTTCAAAGTAGCGATGTTGTCAAACTCATGATCATGTCCCTTCCATTCAATCATGGCTATATGATCCATGCAATCTTCAAATACAACCAATTAAACATCTTTAGTCAAATTTTTATGGAAAAAGATTGTGTCTTTCTAGCCCAAAATGCAAAAAAAAAATTGGTCTTGTGACAACGCTCCCTTAATTCTTCCCACAGAGCACTAGCGCTCCTTAGGCATGTGCACCAGGGCGTTGATATATCGATCAACACTCCCCTCATCCCTTTGAGGGAGCGTCGATGTAGTTCGGTGGCTAGGGCCTCCTAAGGAGCCCAGAACACCCTAAATATGAGCTAAAACACAAAATTAAACCATGAAAAATGATTGGAAAGGCAAGGTGACCAACCTAGTCCAGACGGAATAAAAAATGGTCGATCGCAACTCCCATACTCACAACTCTCAAATCGCCCTCCAAAGGTGGAAAACTCCAAAACTAGAAGAATTTGGTAAAAATCAGTTGGTAAATGAAATTCTTAACCTATTTTACAATTTGATAGCGTTGATTTTTGCTATTTCTCACTAATATAGAGTTTTTTTGGGTTTTTTAATCTTTTTTAAGGAGTCACTAATGCCCTGGGCCCAGAATTGTTTATATTTGTAGGTTTTTAAGCAATATCTTTTCAACAACCTTGTGACACTGACGGGCACAATCTTTGTCCTTTCTCGCACTCTAAAAAACATGAGAATGTAACCGAGTATACTTTTATCACTTTTTCAGACTCATAAAGGTTACACGAAAAAGGAACCCCCTGGAGTCTCCTTTAATATCTTTTCAAACTCTCTAAACATGAAAAGATTGTCGAGTGATCTTGCTTCCTTTCACACTCATTTTAAAAGGTTTTGAAAGGGCATCTCCTGAGTAGTAGTATATCTCTTTTTTGGACTTTGGAGACTAAAATTATGAAAAAGGACAACCCTGCAGTCACCTTTAAGTTCTTTTCAGATTCTCTAAACATGAAAAACCACCGAGTTTTCCTTATCTAGACTCTCTAAAATCACACATTGAAGGGACCATATGGGACTGAACCCTTACTTCTTCCAGTTTGTTAAACAAAAGGAAGAGGTATTACCGAAGGTGAGTTATATCGAGCATGTGTTATCCTCCTCGAGCTCGTAAAAAAAAAGGAGGTACTCGTTTATCTGGATGGGGGAAAAAATTGAAGGAAGTAAGCCAACTTATCTTTTAGAATTGTCACAAGTCACTCTTGTAGTCTCCCTTGAACACAACACATTGTTTCCACCTGCTTTTTGAACACTTGGATAATACACTAAACCTCTACACTGAACCAATCATATGAGTCTTTCCATTCCTTTGGGTCACCCGATGAATGTCACAACATCTATTGCATTATGTTTTGGTCCATGTTACATTTATGTTGGCAAGTCATGTTGTGCCTCAGTGTTCAAGGGAAGTATCTGCCTCGAGAATCAACCATCACAAATTTCTAGTTTCAATACCCATGTCAGTCCATACTCATTTGATTCACCATATTACATCTCTTTGTCAATTTCATTTCAATGATGGGGGATACATCAAGGCCCTCCTTCGACGAGTCTTTTCTTGTTGACTTCAACACATCATCTAAGAATTAAACTTAGAAACCAATTAGTACCTTGGGACCTGCATGCCTCAATGGAAAGCCTCCTCGCTTCCGACAGTGGGTTTACATCATTGACCTTTGATCAGATGATTCCGCGAATGTTTGACTTCAGCTCATTTATCCACATTTGTTGGATTGTACTAGAGTACGTTGGGATTCATTGACATCCTTGGTGATTTCCCTCGCACTTGTTAAAGATTTACCTCAATGACCGGTAATCAAGTGGTTTCTACCATGTTTGACATCAAAACCTATATTCACATGGCTAGATTCGTACCACATCGTGATTTGGACGAAGACCCTGGGTTGAGCATTCACTCTGTTATCTTCTTTTCCCAGGCTACGAAGGAGATATTTTGAGCATTATGATATAGTGTCACATAGATCCACATTGTATTGATCTGTGGCTATGTTTTATCATCTTGTAGATCCACTGTGTATTTCTCATGGCTATGGTCAGTTCATGTCATGGAGGTATAGATCCACATTGTATCCTTGGTGGTTATACCCTTAGTCAATATCATTATGGATCCGCAGTGTATTTATTAGAGTCCATACCTTAAGTTCTTTATTACTCAAGCATAGGTATGTTTTCCTTGGGTTTGAAACACATGATAACTTTTGTTTGATGGTTGTTTGCAGCTTCTACCAGGTTCTCTAAATCCATACCCTTGCTTCGAAAACCTACAAAGCACTTCAATCATCAACTTCTATCTTCTGACTCCGCACTTTGGGGGGGAATATGTTACACATCAAAATGCCTCACTTCGATAATGTCCCATTATCATTGTCGCAAGTGTCGTAAATGTCACATTTTCATTCTACATATGTCGCATTGCGAACGACACCATGGAGACACTTGATACATCCTCTAAGACATCTTAGAAGGGGAAAACACATCATTTGGAAATCTAAGAAAAATATTTTGCCTTGAGAAATGGTCATCTTAACAAACTTTTGGAAGATTAGAGCTCCCCTTCTCACATGCAGAAAGCACTAGCGCTCCTTGTTCACCTAGCAGGGAGCATTGCAATGCTCTATTTCTAGTTTTGAGGGAGTGTTGATCGGTTGAGAGAATCATGGGAATAAATCCCCCTTATCTCTAAGGACAAATAGAAATGATCTGAGTTAGTTTGGCTCGAATCCAATCTTTAGGCTGCATCAAAGGGAGATGCCACAACTGATGGATTCATATACTCAACTTATTCCAAAGATAATGAAAGTGGTTGAGCCTCTCAAAGCCTATAAAAGGAGGCATTCTCATGGTGAAATGGAGGAGTATATCAACAAAAAGTATTGTCATTTTGATCATGGATATTTCGAGCAAGGGGTTGGACAAGGAGGACTTGGAGAGGTTGTTGCAACTGCATCTACAGATTGTAATTGCCTTGTAATGTTCTCATTAATATATTCTTGGCCTATTTCCTTCAAGTTTGTGTATGATTGCATATGCTTGTCTTTTGTTGATAAATTTAGTTTAAACTAACCTTGGTAGAATAGGAATCATGCATTGTCTTTTTTGTCTATTGGATTGCATATCTCATTAAAGAGCTTGAAGATCAAGCTTAGCCTAGACTAAGTGAGGAAAATCTTCAGAAAAAGGTACATCATACTTTCTTCCTCTTTTCTCTTTAATTAGTTTAACTACATTTAAAGGAATATTAGTGTCTAATGTTAGCATATTTTTATCTTGGTAATAGGGGTCTAGGATCCAAGAGGATATTGACCTGTCTGTAGGGGAATTTTCCTACAACAACAAGCTCCAACCTGAAGGAATCTATAACTCCCTAAATTCTCTGGCTCCAACCTTAAGGAAGCTACAACTCCCTATATTTTGTGGCTCCAACCAAAAGGAGGCTACAACCCCCTGATTCTCAGGCTCCAACCTGAAGAAATATCCAACTCCCCAATTCTATGGCTCCAAATGGAAGGAGGATACAACCCCCTGATTCTCAAGATCTAGCATGAAGGAAGCTCCAACTCCTTGAGTTCTCCAGAACCAACCGAAAGGAGGCTATAACCCCCTTTCCTTGCCTCGTCCTGCTGCCATGAAATGAAAATGTAGACCAAACTCTCACTACCAAAAACACTTCCATTGTCAACTTGTCACTGTAAGTGTCACATCAACCAACCTAACACTGTCACTATCACATCAATCAACCTACACCATACCATGTATCAACCATGTACCATATCATGGATCAAACTTGTAACATACCATCAACCATGTACCAACATGTACCATGAGTTGTGCCTCAACCATATACCATATCAATCATGATATATCTCAATCATCCCATACACCATGTACCAAAAGATATCAACAATGAAGTGCCTCAACAAATTACTCAAGCATGTACCAATATCACCAACAAGTTCCTCTAAACATGCACCATATCATCAACCATATACCTCAAACAACATCCCAATCATCCATATACCATGTACCACAAGATATACCAAGAAAGTATTATCAAGGGTGTACCTCAACCAAGTACCAACATCACCAAGAGATGTATCTCATACATGTGCTACCATATACCAAGTGTGTTCTTCAACCATGTACCATCATCTCAAACATATGTCTCTAATAATGAACCATAATCGTGACATATACCAAACCAGATACCAAGATAGCCAAGAGTGTACTTCTAACAATGTATCATGTCATCACCAAGGTGTACCATACTATGTATCATCACCACTAAGCATGTTCCATAACAACATAAGAATAACCCTTAAAAATTACTTTTGATCCTAGAGATGACCCAATACTCTGTAATACCGACCTGTAACCTTTCCCCAGTCCTTAGCAACCTGGCACTATCATATCCCCAAATTTGTCTTATCCTAGCGGGACTAAGAACTGATGTCACGCGAGGCCTCGCGTGACAAGCACTGTGCGACCCACGGGGATGCCTTATGGGACACTAGTTGTCTGACCCATGGGAATCAACCAATTAGGGTTTTTACAAAAAAACATATCTCTCCTCTGTAATTTTGAAACTCCCGCACTTCTCACTTGTCGCTACCTCATATTACATTGTCGTGAACTTTCTAAATAGATCACTAGTTCACTAGAATATACTCAATATAATAAGTGAGTGAATGTACTTATGAGAGACTCCTTGAGATGTATTTATACTTTTTTTGGGTAATCTCTTTCCTTAATCTTAGGGGATTCTTAAATTTCTTGTTACAACCACTTTACCCTCTCACTAATTGACTTGTAACCAACTAGGGGTTTCTTGACCATTCTTCGGGGCTTCCAACTTCATGAGGGAATATCTCTCTAACCGTGAGGAACCATGTGGCATACCACCTATCAACGGAAATGAAATGACAAGGATTATCCATCTATGACTGTGTTACCTACATTTACATTGTCCTTCATGTCCTTATTTCTCAAACAAGTTTGGGATTCATGACCACACCTATGGGTTTTTTGTATACTTCTTGAAATTCACTCATCACATATATTGACATCAACCACTCTTGTTGAGATCAATGACAACTAACTCACCATCAATATTGATCACAACTATGGGGTATCTCAAATGCTCCAAGGGTTGAAATCAATGACAACCAATTGTCCAACAATATCTCCCTTTGGCATTGATGGAAACACTCATACTCTAATACTCATGCTCCCCCTGTGACCATTTCTCCTCATCAATGTTTCTCTCTCCCCCCTTCAACATCAATGGAAAATGGTATCTCTTCTTGGGGCTTCTCACCCCATTTTTTCTTTTTCTTCACATGTTTATGTCCTCATGTTTCTTTCCAAATTCCTCTTCTCTTTTTTATATCAATAACAAGGAGTTACCTTTTCTGAACAATCCTTCTCTGACATCATGCACTTGACTCTTTATGGTATTTATCTTTCTCTCCCTTTGACATCAATGACAAAAGGATAATTCCCCTTATTGGTATGTCTCCCATGTCTGCATGCTTCTAATCTTTCTTTCCTAATCTCTTTATTTCCTCTCTTCCGGTGCTTCTTATCTATTGGTGCTTCCTCTTGTAATTCTATGACATATATAAAAAGAATTAAAAATTTCTTGAATATTCATGGCCTATTTATGTTCACTGTTTAGACATCAATGACCATATTTCTCAACAATGTCCCTCTATTTATATAGTTTTTGCTGAAGGTTTCTCTTCCCTTGTTCTGTTATGCCTTTCACTACTTGTTTTCTTGTAACTAACTGATTCCACTTGTCCATTGATTTCACTGAAAATATGCTCTGTCATATATATGTCTAGACCTACCAATGATCTCATAAATCCATATTTGTCCATGTGTCATAATTTGTCCATAACTCTTCTACTCAATTGTCCACAATGTTGACCTAGCTGTCATTGTATTATCATGAAGGCTTCTTTGCTGTAACTGATAATCACATATTCATGTTTCTCAGGCTGAATCAAATATTTCCATTGATATATAATACCTCCATGAATATATAATGAATATATCCTTTCCTGGAAAGTGTGTCAATGATATTCCTCTGATATCTACATGGGAACACTGCTTCTCAATTGATCAATATGTCATTTGTACTTATGCTATCTGATTTCTTTGAATATGTTTATGCAAACACTTCAAATTGCTCAAAGGATGGTTCTCTTATTTGTAGTATCTATTGCATCGACTCCCCCTGTTAAATATTCATATTTATTGGGAGTCTCCAAGCTGGATGGCTCAGAAAAATACACGCTCTGATGCAGAATAATCTTCCTCTTCATCTGTAGAATCATCATCTTTCTGATTTATGAATTCTTCCTTTTTTCCTATGGATTCATTATGATCTTGCACTACAATTCTTGAAAGTACAATATCTTGGGCCTATCCTTTATTCACCTTCTCTTCTTTTCTTTCTCGCACTACAAAAAATCCTGCGATATTTGGGACCTGTTCTTTATTCACCTCTTCTTCTTGTCTTTATTTTCTTCTCCAAACCCTAACATCGATGTTTTATTTCCTAGGGGACCCTATCATGCTTCTACAGTTCCAAGCTATATGACCATAATTGTGTTGGGTTGTTATATTCTTTGTAGTGAAAGTCTAGTCTAGGTGGATCGACTAAGGGTCGAAGTTGAGGTGGATCGACAACAAGTTGACAGTCGAGGTAGATCGATAGCAAGTTGAAGGTAGAGGTTAGTCGACTGGGTAAATTATAAGTCGAAGGTCGAGGCGGTACAACATGGTAGAAAAATAAAAAACAAGTCAAAGAGGTCAACCAACAAGATGTTGATAGGCGGGCATGTGGCGACCGACTGAAGACCGAATGATGGTCAACTGGTAATCTGACTTGGAGTTGACTGTAACAAAGTCCCGAGATTTGTAGGATTTGCAGCCAATGATCTGCATGGATTTATAACCATTTTTGGGCCCTAAGTCTTTAGGGTTTTGCCTGTTGTAAAGCCTATAAAGAGGTTTGTTGTAAGGCCGTAAAGGATAATATTGAATTTTTAGATGATGAATGGATAATCACCAAGAGTCTGTAATTTATAGGTTTCTAGTCATGCAAATGTAAGTTGCATTGGCTACAGGGTTTTTATTTCATAGGCAAGAGGATATGATGTCGATTGTGTCTTAGGTTTTGTTGAATGGTGCCAAATATTTTTACTAACATGGAATGTGGGAGGCTTTAGATCCTAATATTTATCCTTTAGTTGAAACAAATCTACTAAACATGGGTGTTTGGTTAGAGGTGCATTTATTGTATCTAGTTGTTGTAAGCCATATAGGCTGATAGATGCACAGAGATGAAGGGTTGGAGGGATGTGTGTTGGTTTTTCTAATTCTCCCTTGAACATAATAAAACCTAATTTCATTACCCTGTGGATGTTTCCATTGTGAATGGTTTTACCACGTAAATCTGGTGTTCATTCATTATGTGATTGCATTTTTTTGTATATGTTTTATTTACTGCTAATTAAATCTGTCTGATTCAAGCTTCCATTGGATAAAAAATGGTACCGTGAAGTATTACATATTGGTAGAGAAGGATTTTCTAAAAGGACCCATAGGTAGGTATATCAGATCGTTGTATACTTCAATCAAAATTTTATTGTATAAAAGCAGTGTGATGACCATGGAATCAGATAGCTAAACTTCCCTGCATGCATGGGGGAAGGGGGGAAGCACTGACAAAATATGGAGAAATGGAGGAAGAGATGGATAAGGGAAAGAAGAAGGAGGCCGTGGACCCAATAATGATGGAGGAAGACCAGATAAAGAAGATAATGGAAATAGTTGGAAAGACGTGCAATGGAGAACCCTAACAATATAAGATGAATAATAAGAAGAGATCCATAGATGATAGAGAGGGCCTGGAAAGTGATGAGGAAGAGGTAGAGGATCTTCGAGTTGTGGAGAATATTGAAGAAATATTTCACGCAACATATGAAAGGAAAATAGTAGGTCCAAGGGTAGGAACAAAAGGAAGAACTCTAATCCAGATCAACGTTAGTGTGGAACCCATAACCGCATGTGTGACTAGTACACCAGAAAGAATCCAACATCTAGACAACTGAATTTTAGTGGAAGAAGAATGACAAGACAAGGATCTAATAAAGGAGCATCAATTGGGGGGGTCAGTTCAGGAAGTAACAGTTAAATATATACACCGTACGGAGGTAGTAGTTCAACACAATTCAGAATGGCAAGACACGATCCCACAATCAGATTACCAGAATTTTGGGGAGAGGTATCAGAGTACCCTAAAAAGCACTTATTCATATGTGAGAAGATAAGGGAAGAAAAGTATATCACAAATGAGGATACAAAACTTGTGCAGTTAGCTATCAAGCTAAGAGACCGCAAACTGGATTGGTATATGAGTCTAGATGTAAACAGTCCACCAGGAGTAACAAGGACTATTGTAGATGTGAAAAAACTATTGATAAATGAATTTTATAAGCCCAGCTCATAAGATCAGTATATGAATGAAATGATTGAAATTAAAAAAAAAAATAGGTGAGTTTGTTTGGGAGATTGATCAGAAGTTTAAACATTTGAAAGAGAAGTTGAAGTATGCAATTATTGACATGGAACATAGGCACTTATTTGTGAACTCACTGTTACCATGTTTTAAATATCCATTAAGACAATAAAAGTTCCAAACTCAGGTAGAGGCTCTGTAGGAAGCCTTACAACTGGAAGAGAACTAGTATCAAAAGATAGATCCAACAATAGAGGATTTGAAGGAGGATTTCAAGAACCTTACATTTCAACTTAACCAGAATAAGGGAAAAGATAAAAGAGAAGTTGTTTGGTGTACCACATGCAGAACAGAAGGACACCATAAGAATGAATGTCGAACTTTCGCATAGTACATGGAAACATGAGTACCAAACCCTTTTCCAATAGGAGGACCATGGTGAAAGATCTATAAAATGCATGGGCATGATGCATATCATTGTCCAATGATACAAAAGTATAATACAATAACCAAAAGTTCATACTGCAATTTTTACAAGTCAATGGGGCATGATGATAAAGATTGTAGGACAATGGAGATGATGAGAGAAATAACTTCATATACCTATAGGGTGCAAGAAGAAATGATGAAAAGACAAGTTGCAACTCATTTCAACTAGGTATCACGTCCATACAATAATGTGCAGATGCAATATTAAAATGCGCAACTACAGTACAACAATGTGCAACCACAATATAACCTCGCGCAGTATAACCAAGTACCTCAATACAATGTACTGTGAGGAGATCGGGTTGGATACACAGGTGGAGGACGAGGTAGAGGAGGATTTGGATGAGACAAAGGTCGAGTAGTGTGTCACAACTGCCAACAGCCAGGACATTATGCAAGGGAATGCCCACTTCCACCTGTGACATGTATGTACTGTCGCACAAGATACCATGATACAGAAGACTGTCCGACACTCTTAGGAAAGATCCAAGAAAAAATGAATCAGAACAACCATAATGTACATTGTATTTTTGTAGAAGCTAGGGATGATGAAAGAAACATCAATATAGTCACGCGAGGAGGAGCTAAAACAGGAACTGACACAGTAAGACAAGATTCAACACAACATCAGTGGGTGAAGAAGAATATTGAACCACATAAGTAGTTTGATTCACGAAAAAGAAAAGGAAACACTCAAGGAGGAAAGACATGAGTTTCTCAAGAAAAATGTTGCATCTACATCAACTGTGCATCACACTCAGAATGTACCAATGTACGAAATTCCCACCTCAATGGACCATACCAGTGAAGCACAACCTTTAGAGCAAGTAAGTAATATAAAAAATATTATTCAATCCTATGTTAAGTTATTAAAGGATCCATCATCTGTCAAGATCTTACAAAATATGCTAGCAAGATGTAACACAGAGGTAGATGGGAAATTAGAGCATAAAACAAGAAATCATCTCCACATAAGAAGAAGGACAAGTAGGGAATTCAGACTAAATGCTAACATTGGGGATTTCAATATGGGTGATATTATACTAGACTTGGCCTTTGAAGTAAATGTCTTACCTAAGAAGACCTGGTAGTGTATGGGAGAACCCACACTAGGCTATTCACTTGTCCAGTTGAAATTAGCAAATCAACACATAGTTTTACCAATTGGAAGGCTTAAAGGTGTCAGAGTATATTTGGATGGAGTGCACACTATGGAAGACTTTGAAGTAATAGAGATAGTATATGGCACAATACCTTATCTATCATTGTTTGGATTGGATTGGGCATTTGATAACCAGGCTATAATTAATCTGAAGACAAGAAAAAATATGTTTGAATCAGGTGAATATAGGGTCATTGCACCATTAGATCCTTCAGAAGGAGAAAGGTTTGTAGAACCCACTTGTTTGGATCTTGAGGAAATAAACCAGTTGTATAGAACCATCGCGCGTGAAGAGGATTATGTGAACCCAACTGCAGATGGGGTACTCAGCTGGAGAAGCATTACATCATGTGCTCCCGACTCAGATATAGGTTTGGAGAATTGGCAACAACGATTACATGAAGTATCCACAAGAAGGTGTGAAAGAATAGACTGCGCAGTAATATGGGTTGGTACAAAGATAAGAGAACCTCCCAGATTTCATGGGGTAAATGAACTAGAGGCATTTCTGAAAAAATATTTAGAAGAAGTGTTGGAAAATTAGAGACTTATTATCCCTAGATATTTCACTCAAGGCCACACCTTCAATATGGTGGGGTGCACACAAAGAAAAAATTCAAGACTGGTATCAATGTAAATGATTATTGTGCATTAGATTTGGTGTAGAATAGGGGAGTAATAAAATGCAGAGGTATGATGGGAAAGGAACACCATTAGAACACTTGGAGAAGTGCAGAACACAATGGAGGATGACACCACTAGAAGAATTGATTCATCACTTTATCCATACGTTGGAAGGAATCCCAAAGAACTAGTATAATGACCAGGAGATGTGTAGAGGCACTACAAAATGGACAACATTACAACAGAACTTTGTAGTAACATTCTCATTTGAACTTGAGAACCCCAACATTGATTCAACGCTAAAGTAGATACGAGGAGTGATATTTATTGATGAACCGGAGGTTGAATTCATGACATAATATCAACAACATAATAGACAGACAGTAAAAGAACTACTTTCATGTTATCATGTTGAAGAGGAAGCACCAGATGAAGATGACCCGTGCAACATTCTAATTACATAAATTGAAGGAGAAAGCGAGGTGGAAGGTCCATCTCTGGAGTCAGAATTATTTGTTGCACCAATCAAAGTTAAGAAATTCAACATTGGGACAACTGACAATCCTAAAATGGCAAGTATTGGACTATTGGGATGAACAAATAGTAGAAAGAATAACAGAGTTGCTGCGCGAATACAATGACCTATTCCCAACGACCTTTATAGAGATGAAAGGCATAGTAGGGGAGCTAGGAGAGATGAAAATACCTCTCAAACCTGAGGCAAGACCTGTCAAGCAGAGACCTTA
This sequence comes from Picea sitchensis, assembly GCA_010110895.2. Classification (NCBI taxonomy): domain Eukaryota; kingdom Viridiplantae; phylum Streptophyta; class Pinopsida; order Pinales; family Pinaceae; genus Picea; species Picea sitchensis. The sequence continues at coordinate 82,799 of SNQJ01S0074999.1, forward strand.
CAGACTGAATCTAGTATATAAGAAGAAAGTGAAAGCAGAAATTGACAGAATGTTGGAAGCTGGTATTATAGAACTAGTAGAGGAATATGAATGGATAAGTCCTATGGTAGTCCAAGAAAAGAAACAAGGGAGTATAAGGATTTGTGTAGATTTGAGAAAATTGAATGAGGCTTGCTTGCATGACCCTTTTCCTACCCCTTTTACACATGAAGTCTTAGATAATGTGGGAGGCCAAGAAGAATATTCATTTACGGATGTATTCTCAGGTTACCATCATATCAAAATACCTCCAGAGGATAGGTACAAGACTACTTTTGCTACAGAATGGGTATCTTACCAATACATAGTCATGAAATTTGGGCTGAAGAATGCACCAACCATTGTTTCAAGAGTAGTCATAGTTTCTTTCAAGGAATTCATACATCAGTTTATAGAAGTATATATGGATGAATGGACTATATATAGTTTGTTAAAAGATCATGTAGAAGTGCTAAGAATCATTTTGGAAAGATGCAGGCAGTGTCAGATATCATTGAATATCAAGAAATGCATTTTTGGGACACCTTTTGGGATATTGTTGAGACATATAGTGTGTAAACAAGGATTACTAGTAGATCATGCTAAGATTGCAGTCATTGTAAACTTACCACCACCAAATTTAGTTCTCTAGTTAAGAGAAACACTGGTACATACATGCTATTACAAGAAATTTATAAAAGGGTATGCACAGATTACTGCGCCAATGGAATTTTTTTTAAAGAAGGATATTAAATTTCAATGGAATGAGGACTATCAACAAGGATTGGGCACCTTAAAAGAAAATATGGTCACAACACCTATCCTAGTATTCCCATATTGGGAAAAGACATTTCATCTACATGTAGATGCATCAACCATAACACTTGGAGCAATTATGGCGCAACCAGGAGCACAGGAATTAGACCATCCTATAGCCTTTGCAAGAAGAAAATTGTTAGAATCAGAGAAAAAATATAACAACATAGAAAGAGAAGGCCTAGCCATGGTATATGCACTTAAGAAGTGCAGGCACTACTTACTGGGTAAACACTTTAAAATGTTCATAGACGTAGCAAGGTCATGCCCATCTGGTGCAAGATAGAAATGAAAGGCACTAGATGCCATGGATGTTACACTCCCATATCTCCCAGACGCAGTGATTATTGTGGATGATATGTTGGGAAAGGTCCCAAAACTCAAGTACATATACCATGATGTGTGTGATGCGGACAAATTCCCGATTTTTTCGAGGACACTTATTTAATAAACACAGGGGAAGTTGGAAACCTAGATAACGATGCTCTATAACTTAGGCATCAAGAACCTACTGCATATACCGCATTTCGGGTGCGGTAAGAATGTCGGGATCTGCATTAAAATACTAGTCACTCATGTACATGAAGGCATCCTATGGATGGATAGAACGATATAGATAGATGTGGCACTAATTTTCAAAATTACATGACTCCCTACATTCGACGTGCAACTAGAGGAATACTTGGATAACAAGGTGCATGAGAAAGAAATCACAGATCTGGTTAAAGCGCAGTTTGGCACCAGTCGGGGTAATAAGGGAATTCTAATCAAGGATATCAATGATAATGCAACAAGGTTTGCCAAAAATCTTATGGCTTGTAAATTATTGAGGAAATGTCACAAAGAAGAAGCGCCAACAAGAGTTATTGCAGTAGCTGCATAGTGCACGAAAGGGGTAATGTTAAGCTGGGCACCATACCTGTTGAACCAACTTTTGGTAGATTGCAGAGATGCGTAAGACAATATAAGCAAGTTCCATTACTCCTGGATGATCATCCTTATCTCTTTGGTAGGATGGAAGGAGCCAAAGTTCTCATATTTCCTGGATAGGAAAGGGAAATGTTACGCGACCAGATATGAGTCTCTCTGGCAGGCCAAGAACAACAAAACAAAAAAGGAAAACAACACAGTTTTTGCAATGTTGCTAGGAGAGATACAACAACGCAAATATAATGTGTGGTGCATAACTATGGGGGTAGTCCAGGAGATATAAGGGATATCCAAGTTCAAGGTTTCCATTCACCACATGTGGATCCAAGTCGCAAGGGATCCAAATAAGACATGGCTAGAAAAGCAGTACTGCGTCACCAAAGAGGAAGTGGACTAGACAATTAAAGACTGGCCTGCGTAGTGGAAACTTCTAGTAACAAGATTAACAACAAGGACAGTCACGACGTAATACTCCAGGACTAAGGACAAGGCTGAAGCAGGCTCTTCAAAAAGAACAAACAACTCGATCGATAATACTAGAACGACTACAATGCATAATCAACCAACTAGGAGTAGCACAGTACCGAAACGACCAAGGAGGACAACAACAACAGTAAGGACAATAAGCCATCCACATATCGGGAAGAAGGATAGTCCACAAGATGGAGAAGAAAGGACTTAGGGAACAACAAGTGGGGCATAGCCCTCACAAACAACAAGAAAGACAACGCAGGAAAAAGAGGTGCACAAGAAAAGAAAATATGACTCAAAGGACCTAGACATCACCCTGACAGAGGATGATGCAGAGCTAGTCGTGGAAAAGGTCCAATATATAGGGGAAGAAGTGGTCTACATTGCATAAGAACAACGGGAAGAGATCATGGCTAAGCTCATAGAGGTCCATGAGAATATACAACAATTTCATATCCAAGCAGCGTCATAGGACACAATGCAAAAATAGGAAAATAAACAGTGACCACCTGCACAGAAAGAAGGAGAGGAGACTGTTGATTAAGTTTGGTTGTCATTAATGTCAACCCTTGAAGAATGTTCGGTAGCGAATTACGGTAGCACAAAGGTTTGGGTAATGGACCCAAGGTTGTTTCATGTATAATGGTATGATTTTTAATATATTTTAAGGTAATACTATTCTATATGGATAGTACATGTCATACCATTTATGGTGGTATGTGGAACGTCACATAACTCCTCACGGTTTGAGAGTTATGGCCTGACGAAGTTGGAGGACCCTCATATGTTGGCTTGAAGCCCCAAAAGGTCAAAGAAGTCAAAGAGCTTGCAAAGAAGAGATTATTATTTAAATGGTAAAGTAAAGTGACAACATCAAGAAGGATTATTTAAATAATAAAGTGAAGTGACAAAATCAAAGAAGATTATTTAAATGA
>SNQJ01S0075000.1:15762-29087 GCA_010110895.2 Picea sitchensis
CCTCGATCCTGATCCTGGGCTCCTCCTCTTCTTTGTCCTCCAACTGCTTTGCTTGAATTCTCCTAAAGCTTGAGGAAAGGCTAAAGGGTTGGGACAAAATGGACGGCAATTGGGCAGAGTTTCTTTGCTATGATTTTCCTCCTCTGAATAGTACCCCTACCCCTTCTTTTATAGGCTAGAAGGAGCTAGGGTTTTAGACGAACTCTCGACCATGCATGGCTGGGAGTTCCAGTTAACTGACCCAAAGCTTTTCGTCCCGACGGAAACTTTCCTGATTTTTTGCTTTGTTAGGTAAACGCGGGCTGTAGTGGTCTAGCCCGCGTTCCATCGCGCGCAGTAGAAGGCCAACAAGTGGTCCAACACGCCCAATGAGAGGTTAGGGCGCGGGTTTCTTGTTTTAAGTGGTTTTTCAAGGTTTTATTTAGCATGGCTTTGGCAAGGAAGAGACATGAGTTGGCCTGATGCCAGGTAAGCCCGTGTGGTGCATTTTAGGGTTATAACAATGGTATCCATTGCCAGTTTGTTGTTATTTTTTGCTTCCTTCTGAGCTGCAGTCTTTGGTTTCTTCAAAGCATTGTATCCTGAAGCAACTGAGAACCAAACATCTGCCCCAAAAGATTTCAAGTAAGTTTCCATTCTATTTTTCCAATATTCAAAATTCCTTCCATCAAATGGTGGAATCCCATTTGGAATGTTGTCTTCCATTTGTGCATAGGATCTTCCTTCCAGTGGTTAAACTGTACTGAAGGTAACCCTCTCTGATACCAATTGTTGATACTGAGAGGGGGGTGAATCAGTATCAAGTACAATTTAAAACCGTTTTGAACAGTGAGCAGTGAACAATAGTATAAGAGTTACACCAATACACCACAATACACCATGCACAATATATGAGAAATAATCAATAGTTTTTGTTCAAGGGAAGTAATGACTTCCAAAGGTAGCTACAACTTCCAAATGTAAAGGGAGGGATAAACCTCCAAGAGGAAGATACAATCCTCCAATATCAATTGAGAGTTGAACTCTCCATCCTTGCCCCTTCCTTCCACCCAAGAATATATGAGAGATAATAAAACTTTAAATTAAATCATCACCATCAACTAATCATCACATAGAATCTGATAATGCTTCCTGAGACTTCAATTTCTGCAATTCTTCAATTCTTCAATTTCACATAGAACCGCGCACTGAGATGGTACATGAAGTTTGTTAAAGGGGTTGCACAATCGAAACCGATGAATGATATCAAGACTGCATTGAGTGTAGAATTCAAGAAACCCAAGTCGAAGTCGTAGTGCATTACATAACTTAAGGAAATCAAGCATAGAGTAGTTGAACTAGTTTGGGAGTTTGATAAGAGGTTTAAGACCTTGACAGGTTGCTTGATCTTTCATATTCTAGACGAATAGAATAAGGAATGGTTCATTGTTTCCCTCTTACCACACATTAGAGTTCCTCTGATACAATAGAAGCTCACTTCGCAGGATGAGGCATTGGATATCGCCATGAAACTAGAATCATCTCCTATGGGAGAATCCAGCTTAGGTATGAGTCAAATTTTGAGTTAGCTAACTAGCTTATTTATGCATGTCAAAGATATGAAGAAATAAAAGGGAAAAGATAAAAGATAATACATCGGGTGTATCATATGTAAATTAGAGGGCCATGACAAGGAGCACTTTACCCTATTTAATGAGTACTTGGTCTCTGGAGCTCCAATCCCTTTGAAGTAGGTTACTCTACCCCGATGCGATGTATGCAGAATTAGACATGACCCTGGTGAATGTTATTACATGAAAAAATATGTCCAAACACCTACCAACCTTTACTGCACATTCTGTAAATCTATGGGGCATGATGGGACAGATTGTAGGGATTATGACTTCTTGCATGAAAGGTCAGGAGATACACATAGGATTCAGGGAGAGATACAACAGGAGGGAAATGATACGCAATTTAACTCCCTAGGAAGAGGAAACTTCAATCCTCATGATGGATTCAGAGGAAGAGGATGAGGAGGAGGCATGATTCGAGGTCGATGTCAGATCATTTGTTATAACTGTTCCTAGTCAGGTCATTTGGAAAGAGATTGTCAGAACCCTTGTACCACTTACCACTACTGCAACACATTTGAACATGTTATTGAGGATTGTCCATCATTGTTAGCGAAACTTTAGGAGAGGTGAGGAAGAAACCAACAAGTCTAATTAATATCAACTGAACCTCGCAGAGGGAATCCTAGAGTCACTTTTATCATGAGAGGAGGCGTTTTTACAGGAGAAGATAGGGTGACTCTAGAAAAGACTACAAAGGGATAAGGGATCAGAAGATCTGCAGAGAAGACACAGTTGTTTGATCCATGGAAGGAGAAGCAGACATTTGAAGAGGCAAGAAGAGAATTTGGAGGAGGACATGTTTCTTCGTCGAAGGCACAACCAGAAGTGAGAGAATGTTGGATTACTATTCCATTCGATCAGTTTGCATCACCCGGAGAAGGAAAATAGGTAAGCAAGCTTTCTAGTTTCTTGTATACGTTAATTGATTTGATTAAGGATGAAATAGTTGTGCAAGAACTACAACACTTGATCAGACAGTATGAGTCAGGGAAGGTAGATCCTCTACTGAATAGAGTAGTACATCAAGTATCCAGAAAGAGAAGGATAAACAAGGAACTACACCTTAATGCTCAGATTAGGGACTATGACATAGATTACGTGGTCCTTGAATTTGGATCAGAAGTCAACGTTATGACGAAGCAGACCTGGGAATTGATGGGGAAACTTAAGTTTATCTATTCCCCTATTAGGCTCAGGATGTCTAATCAGTAGGTAGTAAGCCCCTTTGGAATATTGGATCATGTCTGCATGGACATCGACGGGGTAAGGACATTTGCAGACTTTAATGTAATTGAGATAGTTGATGATAGCTATCCTTATCATGTGTTGTTAGGAATTGATTGGGCTTTCAATAGTTCTACTATGGTTGACTTAAAGAAAAGAATAATGACATTTGAGGGTGATGGCATGAGGGTCATTGCACCACTTGATCCTGATGAAGGTCGCAGATACACAGAACCCATCAGAGAAGAATACCGTGCTTATGAACTAGAGAGTATATATAAATTGACAGCAAGACAACATGATTACATTAATCCTACAACAGATGGAAAATTGAGCTGGCGAAGTGAGAGTGCATTCTCATCAGACTTAGAGGAAGCACTGGAGAACTGGAAGAATAGGATGTATGAAGTCTCCACACAATGATGTGCCAGATTGACCAGGGAATTTTGTTGGATTGGCACAGAAGTAAGTAACCTGCCCACATTTGATGGTTTAAATCATTTAGAAACATTCTTATTGGAATTTGAAGAAGTTTTACTAGTATAATAGAGGTTTTTGGCACTGGACGAAGCCTTGAAATAAATGCCAACAAGATGGTGGGGAACACACAAAAATAACATCGTGGTGTGGGTCCAATGTCACACTTTGATGACAGTGTGCTATTCAGAACAAGCCAAAGGGTTCGAAGTCTGATACACCGGTCAAGGTTGTCTGAAGGACCATGTGCGGAGTTGTGAGGAGGCCTGGAGAAAAATTCCTCAAGAACAGTGGGTGCATAAATTCATTAACACTTTGGAAACAACGCCTATCAATTGGTATCTTCGAGCAGAACTGTGCCTCACCACTTTAGATTGGTACGGTATGACCTAGAAATTTATAGCTACATTTTTATTTGAAATTTAGTACCCCACAGTAGATCGGTATTTACAATTTGTAAGACATAAAGTCTTTGAGGAGGCACCTAACCCCCCTTTGGAGCAAGAATAATATGAGTGGACTGCCCCTCTTCAGAAATTACAAGGTTGCTACAATATCAATGCTAATGAAGATGATGACCCTAGGAATGTGAAAATCACAGAAACTAAAGGACATAGAGACATAGAAGGGCCAGGGGTTGAACTACCTTTCATTGGACAACCAATTAAAATCAAGAAAGTTAATATTGGAATAGATCAAGCACCTAAGTTGGCCAACATTGGATATAACTGGGATGATGCCACTATTGATAAGATTAAAAAATTACTACATGAGTATCAGTACTTGTTTCCAACCAAGTTCACAGACATGAAGGGAATTAAAGGGCCCATGGGATAAATGAAGATCCCCTTGAAACCAGATGCAAGGCCAACCAAGCAAAGACCCTACAGACTGAATCCCAAGTATAATAAAAAATTTAGGTTCGAGCTAGAGAGAATGATGGAAGTAGGAATCATAGAACCTATCGAAGAATCAGAGTGGATTAGCCCTATGGTGGTCCAGGATAAGAAGTCAGGAGAGATCAAAATCTGTGTAGAATCGAGGAAACTGAATGATGCATGTTTACATGATCCATTCCCTACATCGTTTACTGACGAAGTGTTAGATAATGTAGGAGGATAGGAAGTTTACTCATTCACAGATGGATTTTCAGGTTATCATCAGATCAAGATTGCTAAGGAAGATCGCCATAAGACCACATTTTCCACAGAATGGGGTTCTTTCCAGTAAATTGTGATTCCTTTTAGATTGAAGAATGCACCAGCCATATTTTCCAGGGTGGTGGTCGAAGCATTCAAGGAGTTTTTACATAAATATTTGGAAGCATATTTTGATGATTGGACTGTTTTTAGTTTATTGAAAGACCATATTGAATGTTTAATATTGATGTTAGACAAATGTAGGCAATGTTAGATTGCCCCGAATTAAAGTAAAATGTATTTTCTTCTCACCCTTTGGAGTGTTGTTAGGGCATATTGTGTGTAAGCAAGGATTGTTGGTAGATCCTTCTAAGATTGCCATCATTATTGATCTACCTCCCCCTACTTTGGTTAGAAAACTACATAGTGCACTGGGACATACTGGATACTACATAAAGTTCATTAAGGGATATGCAGAGATAACAACACCGATGGAAAATATTTTAAAGAAATATTGTAATTTTCAATGGTCATAGGAATGCCAACAGAGCTTCGACACACTAAAGTAGAAAATGGTTACTGTGTCTATTCTGGTTTTCCCAGATTGGAGTAAGGAATTCCATGTCCATGTCGATGCTTCATCCATTGAATTAGGAGAAGTGTTATCACAGCCAGGAGTAGGAGATATTGACCACCCACTAGCCTTTGCTAGCAGGAAGCTATCTACAACTAAGATAAACTACACTACCATAGAAAGAGAAGGATTAGCTATGGTGTATGCGCTACAAAAGTTTAGACACTACTTGTTGGGAGGGAATTTCAAGATGTTTACTGATCATTCTGCGTTGAAATACTTAGTCAACAATCCAATGTTGGGGGGAAGAATATGAATATGGCTACTGTTATTCCAGGAATATGACTTTGAGATTGTGGTCAAGCAAGGGAGAATGAACAAGGGACCTGACCACTTGTCTAGGATAGAACTTGGAGAGGAACCTACCAGTTTGGAGGATACACTACCATATGCACAGTTGCTGGTCATTAGAAAGGTTGATGATCACTTCACCGAGATAGTCCAGTACCTATCTACAGGAATGGCACCTCGTGAGCACACAGTCATTCAAAAGAAACAACTGGTAGTTCATACTACATATTTTTCACTTATAGCTGGACAACTATATAATATGGGACTCGATAAGATCTTGATGAGATGCATTATGGAGGAAGAAATACCATTGATTTTGGCAGAAGCACATGAAGGCATTGCAGGAGGACATTATGCCAGGAAAGAAACAACGCAAAAGATTCTTAGAGATGGCCTCTGGTGGCCCACTTTACACAAAGATGCTAAGGAATACTACAGAGCCTGCAATGTATGCCAACGAGTTGGAAAACCTTCCAGAAGGGATGAGATGCCTTTAGCACCTCAACTAACATTAAATGCATTTGAGAAATGGACCATTGATTTTGTGGGACCTATCAACCCTCCAAGAAAGCGCACAGGATCTTGATACATCATCATTGCGACATAGTATTTGACCAAATGGGAAAAAGAAAGAGCAGTTAGGGATTGTAGTGCAACTACAACTGCATAATTCATATTTGAGGATATCATAACAAGGTTTGGATACCCAAATATCCTTATGAGCGATCAAGGTACTCATTTTATTAATAAGACTATTGAAGCCTTAAATCAAGAATTTGAAGTTCATCATCAAAAGTGTACGCCATACCACCCACAAGTGAATGGTACAGTCAAAGCTTTCAATAAGATCTTGGAGACAACACAAACGAAGATTTTCAATGTGAATAGAGATGATTGGGATTTGAGAGTGCCAACAGTACTATGGGCATATTGAACCACTTGCAAGTAGTTGACAATGCAGACTCCCTTTGAGTTAGTTTATGGCCTATAAGTGGTGGTACCTATGGAATATTTGGTTCCTAGTTTGCGAATTGTAGCATTTATAGATATGGATGACACCGACATTGTACAAGAGATGCTTTCAAAGTTGGTAGAACTGGAAGAAGACAGGTTTATTGCAGGATTTCATCAGCAGGTACAGAAGGAACGAGAGAAGGCCCATCCATGACAGGCATATCAATAGGAGAGCATTTGAACAAGGATATTTGGTGCTAGTATACGAGAGAAAGTTCATGAAGCATCCATGGAAGTTTAGGACACATTATCATGGGCCTTATAAAATCGCCTATGTTACATAAGGAGGAGCTACGTAGTTGAAGACTCTGAATGGAGAATGGAAAGAAGGTTTGGTAAATGGGAGCCTGTTGAAATTGTAATATGACAACCAGCTGCCTCGCAACTCTCAGTAAAAGAATAATAAGAAGGGTCTAGGTACCAGGTGTAGTTGAAACTGGGTACTAGACATAGAAAATACAGTCTTCACAAGGAAGGGAGGGACTAAGAAAAGAGCATAGGCTGCTTTGCGCAGTCTGAAGTCAAAGTGAAAAAAAAGGTTCATTCTTGCAGTGATTCAGGACGAGTCATAGGTGAGTGTTGGGGTCTTGTTGTCCCTTATTTATGGAAGAAAGATAAGAGTAAGGAAGAAAGGCAAAGTACAAACTACGTGGAAAACACATTGACCGCGAATGGGTCAAAGTGGTTAAAGAAGCGGGAAAGAAGGAGCAAAGGAAGGAAAAGCTAGTCGTTGGAAGAGAATACCAAGGAAGACAGATCAACAAGGAAAGAAGGGTCTTGGACAACTCAGCAAGCGGAAGAAGACGTCAATGATTGTTTTAGAGAACCTCACAGAAAATAAGGAAAGATAGGTTGGCGAAGCCATGAAAACGCGGGTCAAGTGGACCTAGGGTTTCAGACACCTAGGGTTTTGGCATTTAGGGTTTTGACACTTAGACTTCGGTCTAAGGTTGTATGGGAGTCATTGCAATGTATAAATAAAGACCTAGATGAGAAAATAAGGGTCTGTCATTGTGGGTGAAGAGAGTGATTATTGTTGTGTGTGAGAGAAGCATTGTGTTACGAGAGCATTATTGTATTGTGGATCTTCAGCTGGGTGCGAAGATCGACCCTGGAGGTGGGTGTGCATGGAGGGGAGAGAAGAAGAGAGAAGAGGGAGAGAGATCTGCAAGCTAAGTGCACAGATAGAAATTTATGTTTCCATTTAATATATCCAGAATCACAGTTCTATGGAAATAGCCCTAGGGAGAGTGGGAGACACATATATCGTGTTGTTCTATGTGGTTGATGTTGTGTTAATTGATTTCTATTATACTGTTATTAAATTACTGTGTTAGATATGAGATATAACCTGTGAAGTAAGCTTAAGTGTGGTAAATAATAGCTAGGTTGTTTTGTGTTGTTTCCCTAGATCCACTTTTCATTTCCTCTGGTTGTAGACACCTGTGTCCTACAACCCCCTATTTCTACTTTGGGTGAGACTGCATTTGCTTTGCAGGTGTTGTCGAAAGGGCCAGTAGTTAGGGATTTTTGGTGCACTATTAGAGTTGAACCCTGGGTCTAGCCCTATGCCAACAAAAACAAATCCATTAAAGTTAGTTTGTTGAGACCTCTGAAGTTGATGCAAATTTTTAACTTATTATTGTCATGCTTCTTCGGTTGAAAAACCATAGGAATTTCCCATTCATCTTTTTTGATTGGATATATGATGCCTACTGATAACATTCCTTCGATTTCCTTCTGAACGATGGGATTGTGTATGTGAGCTAATTTGTAAGGTCTCTTTTTGATTGGTTTTGCTTCTGGAATGAGTTCAATTTTTATCTCTCCCATTTCTTGTAAAATTAATTTTATATCTTTATAGTCTCATGCAAATACATCTTGATATTCTTTGAGTAATTCTACTATGTTGAGTGTCTCTTTCTCTGTCCAATAGTCACCTACTCGTGCCATTTTTGGTCAATTGTCATTTGACATGTTGAATTCGTTAGTTTTGATTTCAGCATCCATTCACTCTGGTGGCTTTGCTTCATTGAGATAAGGTTCCCCTTATTTGATTCATGTGAAGCCCTTTGGGAAGCCAACTTATTGCTGATCTTCTTTTTCTTCCATAGATATATTTATTACTAATTTTACATTGTTTTTCAACACTGGGGATCACTTTTCCATCGGAAGCTCTATCCCAGACAACTTACATTCTCCACGTTGATTCTTCATGCTGTCATAGTTCCATTATTTTATTTCGAAACATGGTTGCAAGTCAATGTTGAGCCTAAATCGTCCGTCATCTTCTCTTTTTCCTTATGTGTAGATGGAGTTGGGTTTTCTAAAAAAAAATTGATATGTTGCACTACTTCCCTTAGATGTTCCTCCTTTGAAATAAATTCGAAGTCTTTCATAAAATTTTCTTTAATGTAAGACTAGTTGAGTGTATGACGACATGCTTCTTCAATTTTGTACCATTTATTTGGTATCTTGTCTAGTGTGTTTGGGAACATGCGCATCCATACGCTTTCATCTCTATATCCTATTATGCACCATTCATTCTCACAACGGTGGATATGCTCGATTGGGTCACACCCAACCTTGAAAATATAGATGTCAGCTGCTTTAGATAGTTTATTTTGTCCAAATCATTGTACAAAGTAAGTTGATACAATTTTCCACGTTTGCATTCTTGGGGAATGTGTTTCCCACCACCTTGCGGCTTGACCTGTAAATGTTTCTACCAAGCTTTGAATCCTACCCTGTTCTTTGATAGATTTAGAAACTTACTCGACATGCATAGATGGAACGTTTCGTTCATTGTAACATAGTGGATGTTTCACCGTGTTGTTGGTCGAAATAAGTGTAGGGGTTTTTCGAAGTCTCTTTTCATAAACTATAGGTACTGCTTGAATTGAATAACATGTTTTGGAATGTTTAAATGGGATCGCTTCAATGGTCCAACGATATTTTGAGTGTGCCTCATAATTTTAAATCCTGCAGTTGTATAGCGTTGATTCAGAGTTGTGTCCCACTGACAGGGGAGATTCTGCTAATATTTATCTTTGGACGTTTGGTTCGAAGTAATATCTTTGTTCATTTATTATTTGGTACAAACATCATGCTTAATGATCTTCATCCAATGACTCACTCCAAGGTTTCCCTTCATTATGATCCAAAGGAATTATTATTTTTCTTCCATTCCCTTTTAATTTGATTCTGTCTTTTTCAAGGGAGATATTTTCTTTCATTTTTCATCCCCATGGTCAACTGACAAGTGTTTCATATGCTGGCATTCCCTTGACTGAGTCGATTGCTTCAAAATCGAATGATGTTGGTATACTCATAATATAATTTTCAACATTTATTAGTATACTAATAGGTTCTATTAATCTTTGATATGCTAGATTTAGGTAATTTAGTGTTAGTGATAATGAAGGCCAACCCAGGCGTATCCATATATCCCGAGGTAGGATATTTACTTGTGATTCAAAGTTGACAACTTCCTGATTAATCATCACCACATGAATTTCCAAGTAAACCCATGGGTCATAATATTTATTCTTATAGGAGAGTTGTCTGACGTCCTTAGATGGTATTTTCTCTTCTTTATACTCTCTTAGTATATTAAGAAAATCTAACAATCGACTGACTGAATTCTTTTATTTTAAGAGCTGTAAGAATTCTTGTACAATGTATTCATTTTTATTCCTTTGTTTGGTTGGTATTGGTTAGAATTTATGAAGAATTTAAGCACTTCCCTCATAATTTGTTCTTCTTTATCTGGATTTGAAAACTGGCTAGACTTCCCTGTCTATCGATCATGTAAGGGTATATTATCTCGTCTTGCGCCCAATATAGTGATGAAGTGTAAGTTATTTGAATTTAACACTTCTTCTTTGGAGGCTGTGTGTGGGAGGTTGACGTTGTTTTTGGTCATGATCTTGTCAAGTACTATTGGACAATCTTCCAGTGAATGATCACCAATGCCAAAAATGTTACAAAATTTCAAGTTGACCTGATCTTTTATTGGGAATTGTACGAACTCTAGGCCAACGTAATGAAAGAGGTGAAATATAGGGCCCACACAGATGCAACCAACTTGGAGGTGAGTAGAGGAGTTGCTGAAATGCCACAAATCACATGCGACCAACTAACTTCGGAGGAAGAAGAGGAGAAATAATGCATACATAAACTGGAATAGGAATTAAAAATGGTTTATGATCGCATCCCAGACAATATGCAAGAACATAAGTGAAGTACATAGGATAATATCAACATGATCTCAAAAAAAATTGATAAATAAAAGAAGGAAATTGAGGATCTCAAAGAAAGGATCAATCCTACGACTCATCCTGAAGTCTGAGAACAGAGAGAAGAACAATCTACACTCCGTATAGCTGAGATGGAGAAAGAAGCAAGGGAAGTAGAAGAGTTGTTCAATAGTTATGCGTAGATATGGACTATCCTGGAAGAAGACGAGAAGGTCCAACGGTGGGACCAAGAAGAGGAGATTGTTGAGATTCAACAAGATGATCCTAGTGAAAATTATGCACCTACACTAGGATGGAGCCTCAGGCTGTTTTTAGGTGGAAGTCTATTTTTTAGATGATGAGCAAATTCTATTTATAGATGATGTCTATGTATAGATGGTGAGGGAATTCTATTTATAGATGTATGTTGACTATTATTATACCTTAATAATAGTTGGACAATAAATATTAGTCTATTCTCAATGAGAACTTGGAAATAGTTAACTGAAGTGGAAAATCAGTTAGCTATAGGAAATTCGAGTTCAAAGGTTGACTAGTGGGACATGCAAGTCGAATTAGTTGTAACTGAGTGATTCAAAGTTGTAACAGAGTTATATGTGTAGTTATGTGAGTTGTGAAGTAGTTTAACTTAGTTAAGTGAGTTAAGCTTAGTTGTACTAGTTGTAACTGAACTTACACTAGTGAGAGATCAGTGAATTAATTATTAATTAATTCACAATCAATGATCTCACATGAAACTGAAGATTTACCATTGTTAACTACATGCATGTCAGATCTTGTGGATAACCAGTTGAGATAACAGGTGAAAGGGACAGTTTGACTATCAATTGTGACATTAGTGAGTGCACTCATGCAACCACACACAGATTGGATGTGTCCATGAGGAATGCACAACCTAGGCAATAGGGATTCATTCATTGAAGGGATTTCCATTAGCAGGGATTACGTAGAGGAGGTAGGCTGTCTGGAAGAAGTAAATTGACACATGGATTTTTCAATTTTTGTATGAAAATGTGAGACGATTGTATATTGTACTGAGAGCTCTTGGATTAGAGTTTTGTATGATATTGTTTCATGATCCATGATATATACATAATATATGATAGTGGGGTTTTTATCTTTATGCTTTCCCAGTAAAACATATGTGTTATGTGTGATTGATCTTTCTTCTTGATATTGCAATTGGTGATCATGTTTTAAATTCCGCAAGAATATTTGTAGAAGCGATTCTGTATTTAACAGTGGCATATAATTGTTAGATCAGGAGAATCTAGACAATACATAATTTGTATTAAAATTTCTACAGAGATAATCAACGCTTCCATACAAGAGATATTAAGCAAAGGTAGAAAACAATGAGCATCACAAAGCGCTTGAAGAGAACTCAAGACATGAAGAAGTTGCAGATAGAGTTGAAACCACACAAACAAAGAAGAAAGAAAGACAAGCTGAATAGGAACCCCTCCAAGAAAAAACAATATAGATGATTGCACAGTTGGAGGACGAGAATAAAATTATGGCATAGGTACAGAAAGAGGGCACAACATTGATGCAGGAGGAGATAACAACACAATCAGTGGATGCACTAACAGTAAAATCTACGTAGATCAAGGAAAAATGAAAGGAACTGGCAGAAAAGTTCCATAATTTGGACACAATGGTACAAAGAGAGTGCACTACCTAAGTGGCTCGGGAAGAGACACATGTCAGTGTTGAGGGCCTGTTGGGCGCAGACCTATTTTTAGGAAATAACTATTTTGGGAAGAAAAGACCTAATTTTGGGAGCACACACAATATTTGGAAAGAAAGCAACATGTGGAAAAGGAAGGAAAAGAAACATGCAAGAGGAAAAACCACGTGCGAGGAGGTAGACAAGCCTAACCATATTAGGGTTAGGGTTTTTGATAAGGATTGTAGCGATTATAAGCATGTAAAATAATATAAATAAGAACCTAGGAGGTCTAGGTTGGGGCTCTGTGCGGTATGTTCAATTTTTGTTAAGTGGCTAAAGATTGTTGATAATTGTGGTTTAAAGTTGTTGATATATAGAAGAGTCAAGTAAGGGTATATTATGAGGGTCATATCACAGGCTGAGGAGCCTGGTGTGATCTAGTCCTCCTCATAGAGGTTCCTAAACCTCTTCATGATTGCAAGGTTGAGGATGCAATGCGTGCAACACTATATTTTGCAGCAGACTAAATAAAAGAGGAGAGAATCCAAATCTTTGTGGACGTAGCCCAGGAGGGGGTGAACCAAAGGTAAAAGATATATTCTATGTCATGTTTTATCATATGCTTACTTTTTGTTAATGGCCATTTAATGAATGAATGAATAACTAAATGTATTAGCATGCATGCATGAGGCTAAAGATGAATGAATCCTTGAAATACTTGAATGAATAACAAGATTAATGCATAAAAGAAAGAAAAAATATACTCCCATATCCCCACTCATTCCTAGACTGCAAAAACCTGGGTATTGTAGTCAACAATAGAGATATCTTGGGTGAGACTGCATTGTATGCTCTGTGCGCATCGTTGCCTTCTGGTTTACCAGGAGGGCTGATAGTTTTAGAGGGTTTTGTTGGAAAACTCTTCAGATCTGAACCTGGGTCTACCTAAGAAGAGGAAACAAGTTAGAGATATAAACCAACATAGAGTGTCTTGGTATA
>SNQJ01S0075001.1:22236-53621 GCA_010110895.2 Picea sitchensis
TAAGAACATTTAGATTACTGCTTTTTAATATATTCCAACCCTTTGGTTTCTAAAAGTTTACACAATTCTTTCCTTTAACTTTATAAACCTATTAAAAAATTAAACTAAACAATGTGACCATTTTTATTAATTGAAATTTAATATCTGCTTAGCCGCCGCCATTTCATATGCACTGGCCCCATAAGTTACAATACAGTGGAAAGACCACGACTGCTGATTGAAGTTTTGAACCCTCTTTGGTTGGCTGATGCGAGTTTAATTTCCAGGACAGTTTGCTTTTTGTTGCTGTAAGTGAATCCTATGCTCTGAGATAATCTCCCTTCAACGCCTGCTAAAACGGAGAAGGAATAAATTAAAGATCAAACTTACATCAGTCCACTTCAAGAACAGTTTTTTGAACATAGAAGTGTATATAGTGGAATCGTGAGATTGTACATGTTGGAGTGTGTATATAATTGGGATGTATAGGTGTTGTACAGAGAATAATGTATCTGTACACAACTTTAAGGAGTGAAGTTTTATTATTCAATTTCAAGTTTTATCTTGAAAGTAACACTTAAACTGTAAGTTTTTTCATAATGTTGTTTTGTTTTTTTGAAATTTGTTATTTTCACAATTTAAAGAATTTTTGTTAGGAGTATATACAGTGAGATTATATACAATTTAAAGAAAATGTAAAAGTGTATATATTAAAACAGTGAGATTATATTAAAATGGTTGTTAGGAGAGGTATTTTGTTTTAAGAAGAGTTTGAAACATCAATTTGGTTTCAGGTTTAACGAGTGATCTTAAAATTAAATTATTATATTATTATAATATTATTGAATTATATTCAAACCTATATTTCTCAAAATATATACAATCGAAGTGTTGCACATTTAAAAATGTATATCCAAACTTGTAAGCTCATTTAATTATTAATTATTCAGTGTCCATTTCTCAAAGAACAAACTCATGCTGCTTAGATATTTCATATGATAATCCCTGAACAATAAGTTATCATTGAACATTAATCCCTGAGAATTTACCCCATGGAAGTCAAACACCAAACCTATATTTCTCAAAATATATACAGTCGAGGTGTTGCAGATCTAAAAACGTATATCCAAACTTGCAAGCTCAGTTAATTATTCTCAGTGTCCATTTCTCAAAGAACAGACTCATGCTGCTTAGATATATTTCACATGATAAGACTGATTTTATTTTTTTGCATCAAGTTATCATTGAGCATTAATCCCTGAGAATTTACCCCATGGAAGTCAAACTCCACTTTCGGTGCCGACAAGCCCAAAATTCCCCATTTATTGCAACAACAACCTTTGTAGACAAATATACCGCTAGAGGGCAGGAATGAATGCCTTAGCTTAGCTTTCCTTTTTCTGGCCCCTTTATTATTCCATTTTTCCCTTTACAAAATCTGCTTATACATACATAGAGCTTGAACATTTATATATTTACTGTTAGAGTGTTAGTTCGTCAGTCAAATCTGCAGTTGAGACTACTGCAGTACACCATGGGTGTGGAAGGAATTCACTTCACTTTGAGCTGACAAAAGCTATCTGAGCTTGCGGGCCACCCTCCTCAATGTACACAAAGTTAAAGGCATGGCCAGGAACGAGAACCTTCATCCATGGCGGAAGAGCGTACAGGCAATCCTTCGCCTTGGATTGCGAAAGACCCCACAAGGGCCCGCCCACGTTTTTCACACAGAGGGTCAGCTCCCTTATGGGCTTCTTAGATATGTTGGTCACGGTCACCTTGAGCCGAAAATACCTTCGCCCCCTGCTGGTCCATGAGTCGCCCACGCTGTTTTCGAATTCTACTGGACAGCCCTCGTTTGATTCTGTTCATGGATACGAGATTGTCATTATTGAAGAATTCAAATCTCATCAAACAACTTTCAATCTCTGTCGGTGCTAATAGATGGATGTAGGGTTAGACATCAATCAATGCTATTTCAAAATCCTTTCAATTGGGTTCAAATCACCTTTCAATTCGGTACAATTCATAAATATCAATCAATGCTATTTCAAAATCCTTTCAATTGGGGTTCAAATCACCTTTCAATTCGGTACAATTCAGTACAGAAACATAGAAATTGATACTGACAGCCAAATTTGTCAAAATCATAACAGTAACATGAAAAGTTGGAGATCGACAGCAAGAACGATTTGAAAAATGGCAAGAGTAAAGTATTTTTTGAGTTTGCACATATTGCTGTGTTAGATGAGGTTGTTTTATCAAGAACGATTTGAAAAATGGCAAGAGTAAAGTATTTTTGGAGTTTGCACATATTGCTGTGTTAGATGAGGTTGTTTTATCAATGCAACATTCAAGAAGGTTGAAATGGGTGTAAATTTAGGTTATGAATATATATTTTGAAAAATGGCAAGAGTAAAGTATTTTTGGAGTTTGCACATATTGCTGTGTTAGATGAGGTTGTTTTATCAATGCAATATTCAAGAAGGTTGAAATGGGTGTAAATTTAGGTTATGAATATATATTTAGTATGAGAGTATTTAATGTTTGGGATATAAGAGTCTTTTAAATATTTTAAATTTCAAATTTGGTGATATAAATTTGGGTAAAATCACATTTTTTTATTGTTTAAATTGTATTTATAAATGTATAAATGGATTTAGCATCATGAAATTTTCTAGGCACTAGGATTATACAAACTTAAACGACTCAAATCTGGAGATCCAACAATTTCTCACCAAATTTCAAAGCAGACAAGATTAAACAAATAATATTCCCTGAAAAAAAAGCCAAAAAATAAATGTTTTTAGACTGAAACCTAAACTAACTATAGTAGAAGCTAAAACACTTTACTATATACCGTATAAAGCATTAAATTCTCTGCTTACTTCACATATTGTTTACCCCCAAATACATAACAATCGAAAATTAAAAATTTATAAATCAAATTTAACATAAATACTTGACAGTTAGTACTTCTCATTTAATATGGATATAGGCTACTTATTACTTGCCTGAGTTTGAAGGATGTAAACGAGACGTAGGCAGCTGCAGTACATTCATGGAACGGCCTGTCTGAATATTGGGTGCAAAAGAAGCCTTAGTTGAAGTTTTGAAGCCTGCATCCACACAGAACATCTTATCAGAATCATTGTAGATTACAGAAACCAATTTGAATTCCAATATGTAGAGTATAATGCAGTGTTTTGAGCCCGCCTAGTAAAGGCAGCGACTTTTCCCTTTACCCTTTATCAGATTTCTACCTTCTCAATTATTCTTAAGAGTCCTACCTAGGAGTAGAAGGAATAAGTTAATTGGGTAGATGTGGAATTTGATGATGAGGAATTTTTCTTTAATTTTGAATTTGTAAAGTTAGATTATCATGAGATGGAAATATAGATTTAGGAATCCACCCGTCATATTAAAAATTAAGATAAAAAGCATCGAAGTTTGCATTGTAAGATTTTTTTAACAGTAAGTTAACAGGTATCTATGTTATTTATGAACCCAGTTACTACAGTTTTTTTTAAGAAAAATATTCAATATGGAAACATATTCTATATTTAAATTTGCTCAGTGTTTTTGATAGTATTGGTGGAGTACGAAAATGTTTACCGTTAAATTTTGCCAAAATGCCAACTAGAGGTGCGGTATTGTAAGTACAGGCTTCTGTCTGCACGTAATTCTTTCTATCGTCCTCAAAATTGTCGTTCTTGTCAGGTCCTCCCACCAAAGCGCCCACGATAACATTTGGGTTATTTTCCTTTCGACTGTACCAAGAGTCGTAGCCCTGTATACAGCCAATGAAAGATGGGTTCTGCTTATATGAGATGATGGAGGCTCCACGGTGATGAACTTGCTGTGCGTATGTCTGGCCGAATCCTACCAAGTAGCTTGTAGCCCTCGGATTGGCGCCTAGAATGTAGTCCACCTTGAAAAAGACACAAGAATATAGGTGCAGAATAAGTGATAATTGACTGAGAAGCCAGATGCTCTACACACTTAAATAAGGTCATATAGTGTACTATTAATATTTTTGCCTCTTGAAGTTGTTTCTATTATATAATTAAAACCCTACATAAAATGTTTATAACATAAATCTAACTTAAACAGGATATGTTACAAACTTTGGAAGTGTTCTTATTTTTCTATACTTCATATATCTGAAGTTAAAATTAAATTATCTAAGTG
This sequence comes from Picea sitchensis, assembly GCA_010110895.2. NCBI lineage: Eukaryota > Viridiplantae > Streptophyta > Pinopsida > Pinales > Pinaceae > Picea > Picea sitchensis. Next base: position 26,407 of record SNQJ01S0075001.1, read on the forward strand.
TTTTCTGCGTGTACTGTGCAAATACAAAAACAATGTTGAACAATAGACATACCTGAAATTGTGCAAGTTTCAATAGCTCTGATGGTTCTACTAGAGCAGTTGGGCACTTGAGCTGTTGTTTCGCTGCAGTTAGATAATCTGAGTAGACAGTCAAGAGAAAAGCTGCAGAAGAAACGTACTGCATGTTGTTCCATTCCCTGATATAAAACAAACCCCCTGCCATCGAACAATCAATGCTCATTCAGTAGGCAAAGAAATGTAAGTGTACCTGAAAACAGGTTAATTTCAACCATGTTTGCGCCTAGCTCTACAGTACAGGAAGGGTATTTTGAAGATTTGTGTGGGCCTGTAATAACTATAAACTAGCTTACTAGAGTGTTAAAAAAAATCTTTGAAGTTTAAATATTTTTATTTTTTTCATCTTTTTGGGTACTTAATAGACCTGAGAGTTTAAGATGCATATATACTAGTGGGTATTTCTAGGAGCTTAATTACCAGGAGTGACATCAATGTTGGAACCAGCATTGTTCTTCTGGAGGCAAGCACAGAGAAAGAACTCAGCCTTGGACTGATATTTTTCCAGTGTAGAAACGTATTTCCCACTACCTTCCATGAGAACCTACAAATTGATGACAACCAGGTTAAAATTCTCGGTTGGAGAATATAATAATAATTTGTCTAATCTGAAGTGGGTCTAATCAAGTTTGGAATATACGACTTGTTTACATTTATGTACAATGCGTGCTTTTAATGTGGAGTGTACCAGACAACTGTGATAGTACCTTAGCTGCCAGGACTTGCAGGCCTGCGTATTTCACATCCCAGCTGAATTCAGTAATTGCCCACCCGGTGCCCCCTAAAGACTGGGCATTATCAACAATGTATTTCAGATAGTATTCATTTCTTGTGGCCTGGTACAACCATGAGGCGGCCCACAGCAACTCATCCTGCAGAAACCACATGCAGTTTCAGTGAAACTAGCTGCAAGCGCAAATACACTTGAGCTTAAAAAACAAAAAGAAATGTTAGAAGTCTAGAGCAGATTCTTTGAAGTTCCAATTACCCCATAGCCGCTCACTGACGAGTAGTACTTCCCAACAATGCTGATGCTCTTATCATATTTGCCTCTGTATTTATCAGCAAATGCAAATAACTGCGCATGGAACAAGAAAAATGAGAGCTCAACTGATTGTTTGTATGTAAAGGACTAACTGTAGCAGGACTTGAATTGGGGGAGTTATCAGATTGACGCATGTGAAGAATTGACTGCAACAAAAAATAGTGAACCGAGAGGGTTTTAATACTCTCTCGGCGCATTACTAATGAAGGATTTGATTAAATGTTAGTCTATACCTGTATCGCATGCTGTAGAAGTAAATGGGCATAGGCAGGATTAGATTCTCGAAACACCATCGATGCAGATGCCATTGCAGCTGCAGTTTCACCTGCTAGATCGGAGCCAGGATTAGCAGCATCGACCTTATATGCCTGCCTTGAGGTCGTCATGTCCTCTGGCCTTTGCCAGCAGTAGTGATCGGTGTCTCCATCTCCCACCTGAAATTTGGGTTTCAGTACTCTAAAGCCATGAATTGTAATGAGTTGAGTTATAGTACTAATGGTAGAGAAATGAAAAGGAAATTACAATAACATACAAAAAGGCCTTCATGTTATCACTCTCCGGGCTTGAAATGAACCCATTCTAGTCATATAATCAATAAACCATCACATGCCAATACCACATCTCCAATTCAGAACTAATGTCTGAGATCTACAAGCATGCAGCTGTAAAACGCTACAGGCAAGTGAACTGGAGATTACATACTACAGATTACTACAATACATGAACGCTAGAATCTTCGGATGAAACCTTCACTATAATGCCTGTGAAAATGACAATTTCACACAATACATAGAACAAAACCGGGAGACGACATTGGTTTGAAGCATTTTTAGTATTTAGTAGTTTATACCTCTCCCCAGAGAACTTCGGGCTCAGAATGAGCTTTCATAAAGTAATCTGTTCCCCACTTGATTGACTCCATTGTATATCCCAGCTGACCTGCCGCATCAATCTGTTTCCCATACTCAATCACACTCCATGAAAGTATTGTGACAGTAAAAGCCATTGGAAGGCCAAATTTGACATGGTCTCCAGCATCATAGTAACCACCCACCAGATCCACCTGCATTTTCAGAACACAAACACCGACGCACACAGAGCAAACCTCGTTACTAATATATTAAATTAAGTATGAATCCTCCACTGCTCTCAACCCACAAAACCAAGCAATCCTAATCCTAATGTAGACTTCCTCGTAACTTAACACGACATGAACAACCACCTATTCAGACTAGCACCTCTAGGAGGCAATCCTAATGCTCATGCAGATTTCTAAGGCACTCAACACCGTGAACCACAACAAACCCACATTTTCTACAATTGAGATTGACACCTCTGGGAGGTTTAATATGGATCTGCGCTAGTTTAATCAAACATGGAAAACTTACACCCTGCAGCAGTCCATCTGTAAGTCCTGAATGGTCACGCCATGTAACACGTTGGCTGGAAGGAAGTCTGCCAGATCTCTGAGCTTCTAGAAACAGAAGGCTCTTGCTCAGAGCTTCTCCATAATTCAATCCAGCACTAGCACTAACACAGACCCTCACATTAAACAACAAGTTGAGCTGTGTTTGCACCACCAGAAGCAGCCGCAATAACCAACATGACCTGCGATATAAACCCATATTGCTCAAAGAACACTTACTCTGAATGCCCAAAAGTCACAACACCTCTAAGCTTCAGACCCAATTCTGTGCTCAATAATCACAAAGTTATGTTTGAGCCCTGAGCTTAGAGCCAGTTCAAAATCAAAATCTCCGAGATACAGCATCAAAAGACTCAGAGCAACCCAAATGTCACCTTATTAAGCTGCCCTCTCATCCACCAAGGCCTGATAATCAAGCGTTATTTTTCAGAATTCCACACCAATGAGCTATTCGAGACATTATACATAGTAGGTGGGTAATCCAGAGATTGTGTGAGAGAGCAGGCTTGTACAGTAAAGTATAGATTTTATGGGGACATATACCACACAAATTTTGGCAAAAAGAATAGAAACTTCTGGAATATATAGCTATTTTGGGGGCGGAAATGAAACCGAAACTCCTGGGATGTTTAGTTTCGGGGATCTTCAGAAGCCTGTGCAGAAGAAATTACAGATATCTTCTGCAGATACTTCTTCCAAACCCTTCACTGAGCACAGAACGAGCTCATAATAATAAGCAACACAGGACTTTAATTTGGCGGGATTTGGGCCCTACTTCACTCGACTTTGGTCTCGAAACTCTCATGTTAAATATTAAAGGCATTGCAGTAACAGTAGCACAACGAAACGGTAGGCATTAAAGGCCTCCATTATGCATGTGGGATTAGGTTTAAAAAATAGGGTTTGAGGAAATATTCCTTTGTCAATTTCTGAAAATAACATTTACTGTTTGGGCGCTCGAGACCGGAGATTGCGGGTGCGCGATTTAAGCCAACCGCTCCATCCGGCGGATTTACAGTTGATAGCAGACTGACCGTTGCGGCAGTTCAATCATGGGGTTGGGATTCGAGTTATATATATATATGATAACGGCAGTTTTTACAGTTGGGAGTTTCATTATGCATTATTTTATCATTTATTATTACTATTTTCTGATACATCCAGTGGCATTGTGTTCAGATGTAACTCAGCGGGAGTGGGAGTTTCTTGCATTGATCCAGGTTTTTTTAACCCAATAACGTTTTGTTTTCCATTTTAGATGGAAGTTTTTGTGAAACACCAACTCTTAATATGGTTGGATTTTTTGTCCTAGCAGGTTTCGAACCGGTGACTTTAACAACATGGAGTGGCTTAACAACATACTCTGTCACCAACTGTCCTACACCTCAGGACATCTTTTCTTATTTTCTTATTTGACAAGTTAATAAAAATTACAAATATAATATAATAATTTAATTTTCTTAAATAAGAGAATAATCAATAATGTCTTAAATATTTCGATCAACAATTTAAAATTAATTAAATTTATAATTATAAATTGTTTTTTTTAATTTATTACAAAATTATATTACTTTAAATTGTTTTAATGATTTTAAACAATTTAAAATTAACTCACATTTATGATACGTTACATTATAATTTAACAGAATAATTTCTTAAATTTTCAACAATTGAAAATTAATTTAAATTTATAATGGTAAATTATAAATTTATTACAAAATTAAATTACTTTAAAAAATTTTAATGATTTTAAACCATTTAATTTCTTGCATTGATCGAGGTTTTCTTTAGCTACTAATGCTTTCCCATTTTAGATGGAAGTTTTTACGAAAAAGTTAATTTTGTATTATAACGGTCTTTTTTATTTTACAAGTTAATAGAAATTAATACAATTAAAGTTTCATCTTAATTTAACTTTCTTAAATAAGAGAATAATGTGTTTTAATATTTTGAACAATTTAATATGAAATTAATTCAAATTTATAATTGTAAATTAAAAATTTATTACAACATTAAATCACTTTAAAATCTTTTTAATGATTTTAAACAATTTAAAATTAATTCAAATTTATTATAAGTTTTATTATAATTTAATTTTTTTTAATTAATTAAAAAATATTTTGAACAATATAAAATTAATTCAAATTTATAATTGTAAATTAAAAATTTATTACAAAATTAAATTACTTTGAAACCTTTTGAATGATTTTAAACAATTTAAAATTAATTCAAATTTATGATAAGTTTTATCATAATTTAACTTTCTTAAAAAAATAATAATAATGTTTTTAAATATTTTGAACAATTTAAATAATTCAAATTTATGATTGTAAATTAAAAATTTATTACACAATTAAATTATCTTGAAATCTTTTTCATGATTTTTTAATGATTTAAAATTAATTCAAACTTATAATTTAAAATTAATTCAAATTTATGATTGTAAAATAAAAAAATTATTACAGAATTAAATTACTTTGAAATATTTGCAATAACATATTTTAAGAATGCAATTTATCATTGCTTTAAGATATTACTATTGGTTGGTAGAGTTGGATGCATTTTAGGATTGGATTTTGGATGCATTTTAGGATTGGATTTTTGCAGCTTGGATTGTCACTTGTAGCCATGTGGGATTGGTGTCTTCAAAGACTTTCGAGCAAGTTGTATGTTTGACACATAAGCATCTCCCTTTTGTTGGGATATTGATTATTGTTAGATGCATTCTCCGTGTTTAGTATGTTTTTGGTTGGTTCTCCAATATGGCTTAATAACTAGTGTAGGCTTTGTGATCATACTTGTGGTATAAGTATGGTGCCTAGAGGGGTTTTATTGGTGCCATTGGTGTCTTATTTATATTATGTCTTAGAGTATGTGGGGTTTTGGTTTGATTCATGTTGTTACTTAGGGCAATGTCCTTATGGCCAAGTGGGTGGTGAGATGTTTAGAGGGTTTTGTTCCTTGATTTTGTTTCGGCACCAAGTGACGACCATGCAGTGTTCTAGTAGGGTCAAAGGGGCTTTCAAATTATGTTGTATTATCTCTTCTCTCCACTTGTTTCAAGTTTTTAGCTCTCTTGTTTTTCGGAGAATTTGTTCAACTTTGAGAGTCGTTGATGCACTAGTCCGTTGGCATTGGAAGCGCAGTGGAGGAAGGTGGGATCTATCCATTTAGCTTTGGCGACTTCAATGGTCCTCTATTATGGAGATGCCTCATTTTCAAGATTGTCAATTGAGCAAGAAAGACATTTTCTTTTGGAGTGATATGTGGGATTCTTCCTCTCAAGTCTTAGAGTATGTGGGGTTTTGGTTTGATTCATGTTGTTACTTAGGGCAATGTCCTTATGGCCAAGTGGGTGGTGAGATGTTTAAAGGATTTTGTTCCTTGATTTTGTTTCGACACCAAGTGACGACCATGCAGTGTTCTAGTAGGGTCAAAGGGGTTTTCAAATTATGTTGTATTATCTCTTCTCTCCACTTGTTTCAAGTTTTTAGCTCCCTTGTTTTTCGGAGAATTTGTTCAACTTTGAGAGTCGTTGATGCACTAGTCCGTTGGCATTGGAAGGGTAGTGGAGGAAGGTGGGATCATCCATTTAGCTTTTATGAATTTCCAATGGTCTCTATTATGGAGATGCCTTACTTTTCAAGATTGTCAATTGAGTAAGAAAGATATTTTGTGGGATCATGTGGGATTCTTCCTCTCAAAGGATGGAAGGATTTACACTCTACTCAAGAGTATGGGTCAATTCCCCCACACTATCTTTCTATTATGGAGCTCAGAGGCTTATTCCAGATTCTAAGTTGTTCAAGATGAATATTGGGATGCTAGGGCCTTTTGGAGAGATTGGGGATGGAGTTTTCGTCACTCACTTTTCAAGTATGACTCTTAGCATTTGTATTATGTGCTTCATGAGCGACATCCATTATCCATGGTCCTCAATGCTAGATGGGTGTCCATGGATGCAGAGGATATATGGATGAATCAACATCATTGTGCGTGGTTTGTCTAGCTTTCTTATAAGCTAAGGGTTTTTGCTTGGTGGTGTTTTATCAAAGGATCCCCTCTAAAGCTCATGTATCCAAGAGTGGACTTTTAGATGGGCTATGTCCAGTTTGTTACCACTCGAAAATTGTAAAGCATATTTTATGAGAGTGTTTGTTTGCCAAATGTTGTTAGAGTTATGTTGAGGACCAATGTTCAACACTTTTTCATGACAAGTTGCATTGGTGTGTTGCAATGTTTGGAGATGGTTATTTTCTTGATCATATTGCTTTCTTCGAGATATGACAAGTTTTGACTTTATTCATTCTTTGGAGAATCAATTCTACTCTCTACTTTTTACTCTTTGTGGTAGGATTAAAATAAGATTTATCATCAACTATTAATTAAACCGCTAAAGATGCTATATTGATCAAATGTACTCAAACACTTATCTCATAAATTTTATTTGAACATTAATTATATTACAAAAAATATTATGATGTTTGTTATATATCTCTTTCCACTTTTACACTATTATTTTTAACTATATGATATATATTTTTTAATTTAAAAAAAAAATACAACACCTTCAACTCCAACCCATTGTCGACCCACACTAAGTGTTAAAAACTTATAAGAACCCATTAAAAAAACATATAAACAAAATATAATGAATTAAAGGGAAAATAAATTCCAAACTCTCGCCATGGATTGTTCCGTTCCAAAAAAATCACTTGGAGTGCAAGTGATCACTTGGACTCACTCGAGAAGCATCTGCATACAAACTTTAGAAAGGAATTTGTGACTTTCTTTCCTAGGAAGCATACTTTTGAAAGAGAGCATAAGTTTGATATAGGCAGAAGTTTAGTTTGATATAGGCAGAAGTTTAAAATGTGGGAATAAATATATTATCTATATGTTTAGAGTTGACTTTTACAACTTTAATGTAAATAATATGTGCTTTGTCCTTTTTGGTTTGTAGCTAAAAGTTTTGGTTTTGGGAATTAATTTCTTCTAATCACATACATGATTTATGTGCAATATTGAGTTGTTTAAAAGATTGTGTGCTATTTTAAATTAAATGAAGATGGTTTTAAGTGGATTGTCATTAAAGTTATTATTTATTAGAGTATTATGTGTCACGGTGTATGGTGTATAAAGGTTTATTTTAACTTCAAATTTATGAAAGGTGGAAGGTCGAGTGGAATAAAAAAATATTAGTATTTTTTATTTATTAGAGTAATTAAAAAATAATACACAAAGTTTGAGAAGGATCAAGTGGGAACCTAAAAATAATGGTATTGTGCATTTATTATTAGGAGTAATAGTAAAATAATATTATTGTATATTTATTAGAGTAGTTGTTTGTTACGGTAGTGTTGTATAAATATTCATCTTAATTTTGTGTTGATGTTTTTCCAGTTAGGGCAAACATTCTCCTAGATTACTATGATTTAAATTAAGGAAATTACCATTCACTCACTTAAGCTTTTACAGCAGTGAATGACTCCAAGTGTAGTCTTTCTACTAATAAAAGTAGATAGACTGAGGTGCTCTTGCCATTGTCTCAGCTTGAGGATGGAGTGATCCATTAATTAAACGCAGCATGAGGAAATGATCATCAATATAAATGTATGTATAAATAATATATTTATAATATAGTGTATAAATATAAATAGTCAATAATAATAACCAATAATTAATTAATTAACAAAAAGACAATAATGGAAAGACATGTATCACGCCTAAGCATATATATATATCAAATTTCAACTGTAATATATCATCTTATATAATATTTACTTACAATAACCTCTCATCAAGTTCAATAAGTCTTGTTGAGATTTTCTTTTCGTGTAGTTATCTCCATGATAACAGAGTATGCATTTAAATCATATAAGGCAATAATTATCGATCAAATTAGAAAATTCAAATATTTTTTGCACGTGAAAGCTTTTCATTTAGCTTTCTTTCCTCATTTTTTAAATTTATATTCTCAACATCCTTGCCTTTTGTGAGCCCCATTCTTTGTTCTTTTGATCCGCTACTGCTCTAAACTAGTTGTAAAGATTTCAAAGGTTTATCCGATATAGGATCCGCTTTTGATCTTTATTTTTTGCAATTGTACACTCGTGGTTCTGAGTAGCATGTGCACACAGAGCGACCACATTCCCTTTGGTTGAGATTTGCCTAATTACAGGGCATGACCGCCTTAAGGATTCCACTACATAGTGTGACCAACTCTTTTAGTCACTTTCTATTTCTCTCTAAGTTGTGACCAATCGCGACTGATAACTAACAGAGCTAGTCATAGACTTCTATGTTGTAAAGGATTGGTGTTTGAGAGGGAGGTCTATATAGATTCTTGGGACGACCAGCCTAGGCATTGGTACATTACAACATCAGCCAGTGTGAGCTATGGCACCAAAGATTTGGCACACTTACATTATATAAATATTTACTAGCATTTTAAGAGGATGCCGGGTGTATAAGGACCTCTAGAGCTTCGTAGAGCATGATGGCATTTGGTAAGAGGATGTTCACTTGAAAAGAATGCCAAGGGATCTTTTTCAAGAAGTGACAATAGGTCCAAGGGATCTTGGATCTAGTACATCTGAATGTATGTGGACCTAAGGATGTACTTGGTATCTTTTAAGGGACTCTGCATCATGACATTCATTGATGATTTCTCCCTAAAGACATGGATCTACTCCATGAAGACTTCAATATACTTCAAATGAATTCAGTGATTTCTGCAAGGAAACAAGGATCAAAAGGGAGTTGATAGTTCCTTTCAACCCACAACAAAATGATGTTACTTTTATTTATGAAGTAGCCTTAGGAGATCTAGAGAATCTCATGGAAGTTGGATAGTGAGGAGTAGGGAGTGCTCAAGCGATTTATCGACACAGATCCTCTGGGTCCAATTGTTCATCCTTCCAATGTATTAGAGGAGTCAAGATAACCAGCAGGAGCCAACCCATCTACATAGAGATGCTACGTGGACTAGGAAGAGCTAGCATGACTTCTGCGGATACATTGTAGATACAGAGGAAATGAAAACTCCCGCTGTACTTTCAAGCAAAAGTAAAACAACCTCAAAAATTCTGAGTTAAATGGCATTGATGTAGAGTCAGCATCATTGATCTTTTGAACCTTCCAGCTTATGAGGAGGCAATAGGCTGAAGCAATTTTGGGAGAGATGCCATGATGGAGGACACTCCATCATGAAGAATGATGTGTGGGATATTATGTTGAGACATGAGGGGAATTCAATGGTCACTTCCAAGTGGGATCTATAAGATCAAGCATGCACAAATGGCAAAGCATCGAAAAGTACAAAGCAAGGTTCATGGCAAGAGGGTTCTTCTAGAAAGAGGGAGTGGACTACTAGGAGACATTATCATATTCCACCACCAGTACACTTCCATCGGGACTACTATTTCCATTGCAGCAATCATGGATTGGATTGCACCCGTGATGGATGTAAGAGGTTCCTCAATGGTGCGGATCGAGGAGAAATTCAGGTACATAAAAACCTCACCCTTTGAGGGTACATGGGAGGGAGTCCATGTTTGGTAAGCCGGGCTAGCCAGGCCTGTATGGACTTCCAAGCAAGAACCTAGGCATGGTACTTCAAGATTGATGGATACTTGATGAGCTTCTGGGCTTCAATTAAGAGTGAAGGATCCCAACCTTTAACTACACAAGGATACAACATAGGTCCTTTGATCTTGCGCTATTTTGATGATTTGTTCCTTACGGGAGCATACCGACTCATCGTTCAATGCAAGAGGGAGTTGGTCTCTGAAGCCTGAGATGAAGGATATTGGCTTGATGCATTATTTCTGGGATTGGAGGCGTGGCAACTAGGTGAGCCTTCCTTGACAAGTGTGGTAAGCACATTGAGATATTGAGCATATTTGGTATGATGGACTATAAGTCATGTTGAAATAATGTAACTAAATATATCCTTATTATTTTGTTATTGATTAAATCCACAATGGATTAACTGCGTCATTATTATTATTTTATTATTAGATTAACCCCCACTGAGGATTGACCAAGCCTAATTGTATAGACCAAATCCCCTTTGGCGGATTGGTCATCTGACAATTAAAAAGTGTTGAATAAGAAGTCGCCCCGGCAGTTATAATGAAAGGGCTAGGTTTAATTAAAGGTGGATTTACGCACCTAGTGTGAGAGGTCGGCCCTACCGTATTAAGTGACCTTCACATCGCAAGCCGATTGATATAAATAAGAGGCTAGCCACTTCTAACACACTTCACTCCTGCTCATTCCTCTACGATGTAGACTAAGTTGGAGAGAGGAGAAGAAGGGGCGGCGATCTCTTGGAAGAGGATTTTCTTTATTGGCTGAAGTTATATCTTGAACTTTGTATGTTTGTCATGATAAGGAAGTTTTTGTCATTTTTTCCCTAGAGGGTTTCCCAGATAAATGTTGTGCCTCTTGTGATGTGTATTTCAAGCTGATCTTGTTCTTTATGCTCATTTAAGGAAACAAAAGAACCATAATTAATGGTAAACATTAACATGGAATCGTGAGCCAATTCAAGAACAGGCAAACTGCAGAGGAAAAACGTCACCGCTAATTTAATTCCCCAAAATTAGGGTTTGGCGCGAGCAGCCATCTATCACGCAGAAAGTTGCTTCTCCCAAGGATCAATTTGGCATCTAGAGCCAAAGACTTTCGCTATTAGATCCTGGAAAGTGAAACCCTAGTTTTCTACAAAGCACCGTGAAAAACCAGTACCGTGAGTACCGTAAGTACCAAGCACCATCTGTGAATCGGGCAGAGCGATTTGAAGGTAAAATTTGATTTTCAAATCAAGACAATTCGTGCTACTCTACCGCTTTAATTTCCGGGTAAGATAAATTTGATTTTTGAGCATTTTCAATTTTTGGTCATTTTTGTTACCGGAAGTACAAAATGTCTGCAAGCAAAAAAGCTTGTTGAGAAACTAGGCCAGGACAACTTCCGCGGCTGGAATTATAGGATCGTTTTGATCCTTGCAGAGAATGACCTCAAGATTTATCAAAGAAGAAGTGGAGGAACCTCAAGATACCGTGAGGAGAAAGCAAAGAATTAGAAGGACTCAATCAAGGCCCAGAGAATCATTGCAGATTCAATCAAAGACCACCGACCTGTATGTATCACAAAGAAGACTCAAGGAGATGTTTGATGCTCTACACAAACTATATATGAAGGAAAAGAACATCAATCGAAAAGATGAATCCTAACTCACTTGAAGAATACCAAGATGCAGTAAAGGAGAAATGATTCAAGAGTATTTCTCTCGACCAAATAAAGAATACTTGGAAAGCCGCATTGAGACAATCTAATTTTATCTAAGACAAATTTTTAATGACAAATTCTAAATGGTCTCAAGACCTTGGATGCCTTCATCCAAATAGTATGTGGCATAAAGGAGAAACTACATTTTGAAAGCCTATGGGAAGAATGCATCTGTGAAGAGACAAGGGTAGCCAACCTGCGAGCTAATTACTAGCAAGGGAGCATGATCAAGCCCTAGCTACTCATACAAAAGGAAGAAGGAAGAAACCCTATTTCAAAGGGAATCCTACAGAGACACACAACCATCAAACAAATTCAAATAACTTCAAGAATCTCATTCAAGAAACTTTCGAAGAAAGGACAACACAAGGGATCTAGATCCTCATCTATACAATGCTATCATTGTGATAAGATGGGATATAAGGCGAATAATTGTCCAATCAGAAGAAAAGAAGAAAGTACAAGAGGAAGCACAAAGACAACATGCTCATATTGTCGATGATGAAAGAACCACCTATGAAGATGATTATGACCATGTCTTGATCTCAAATTTCCCAGATCCGTGATCACTTGGAGAAGACATACGACTCATTGATAGCGCAGCATCAAAGCATATGACGGGTAAGAAAAATACCTCTCTTGTATTTCGTAGAAAAGAAGTTTTCTCAGAAGTAACTCTTGAGATGATTATCAATATCCCATCATGGAATAGGAGAACTCAAACTACAAGATTGATTCGTAAAACCACAACAATGCACAGGAGGTACTTTATGTACTTGGCCTAAAGAAGAAATTACTCTCCATATCAGCTTTAGACAAGAAAGGCTATAGAGTTGCCTTCATAGATGGGAGAAGTTCTTATGTGGCTAAGGGAGAAACCATTAATGAAGCTATCGTCATCGGAAGTGAAGAAAAATGGTTTATATAAGTTGAAGGGTCACCCAGAATCGCTATGACCCATGCCATTGAAAATTCATGCAAAATCCTGGCATAGAAGATTGGCTCACATCATCCATAAGGCACTACCATACATATGCAAAGATGTCACAGCTTTTACTAACTCAAGGTTGATCAGAAGGCATATGCAATGGATGTGTACAAGGGAAGAACATCAAGAACCCTTCCAAAGAGGGACAACAAAGAAGAATATATTTGAACTCATTCATTCGACGGTGGTCTAATAGCAATGCCAACATCCTCCATTAGCTGCATGTATACTATGTATCATTCATTGATGATTATTCTCAGAAGACGCGGATGCGCTTTGAAAATCTAAAGATGAAGTATTCAAGAATTCAAGGAATTCAAAGCCTGATAGGAGAATCTTTCCGAAAAGAAAGATTAAGATACTCAAAGCTAGATAATGGAGGAGAATATACCGAAGGAGTTCGTAAGTTTCCGCAGGATGCTCTGGATCAAGAGGGAATCATTTACTCCCTATTAATCCCCAACAAAACGGTAAGTACGAAAGGAAGAACGTAATTACTGAGAGATGGAAGATCTGCGGATTCACGCATCAAGATCTTCCTATGTGCTTATGGGCGTAAGCAACTATGGCAGTCGCTTATGCAATGCATCATCCCATAGTGCACGGTTCAAGGACTTTAAGAAATGTTCAATCGAAAGAAGCCAAAGGTGCTTCATCTCAAAATATTTGGTTGTCCAAAGGTTTGTTCATATACCAAAGAAAAGGAACAAATTGGAGCTCTCCGGAAAGAAGGTCATTTGAGGATACCCGGAAGTATCCATACCTTCGTAATTCATACCGTCACCGGCCATATTGAGATCAAGCAGGACGTGACCTTCATGAAGAAGTTGCACTTAAGAAATCGAAGATGCCATCTTGAAGAGGTATGTGAAGAGGAACCAATAAACCCTAGGATGACAGAATCCGTGAGAGAAACTCCTAGAATTGCAGAACCTGTAAAGGAAGTCATAACTTCCACTGATAAGGAACTTCTAGAAGAACATGATATAATAGAAGTTCAAGAACCTCCTTCGATGACCTTCTCCCATAAAAGAAAGCCCGCTTGGGCAAGAGAGCTTCTTCAAGATGAAGAGAAGCATGGTTCCGCGTATGAACCAATTTATGACAGAAGAAACCAAAGCCATTCTCCGGGCCATAACGGCTTTGATGTGCAATCTTCTTGATGAAGAACCCATTATGTTTTGAAGAGGCCATCCAAAAGGAATGTGCAGATTAGCGACAGAGGAATAATTAATCCATAATAAAGAATGATGTATGGAAATTGTTCCTGCATCAAGAATAAGGATGTGGTATCATCAAAATGGCTATTCAAGATAAAACATGCTCCTCGATGGAAGTATTGAGAAATATAAAGCAAGATTTGTCGCTTGTGGTTTTCCCAGAATGAAGGAATCGACTATCAAGAGACATTCTCCCTCGGTATTGTATTATACTTCTATCAGAACCATTATAGCTCTCGCCGCCAAGATGAAATGGAAGCTACACCAGATGGATGTGAAGATGACCTTTCTCTCACCGGTGTCATTGAAGAGGAAGTAGAGACAGAGCAACCCCAAGGATTTGAGGTTGAAAACATGAAGTTTCATGTCTGCCGAATGAAGAAATCCTTATACGGATTTCGAAGTAAGCTCCCAGCTTGGTATGGCCAGAGCAGATGCTTGATGAGTTTGGGCTCTACCAAGAGTAAAGTCGATTCAAATCTCTACTTCAAGATCATGGATACGAACTAGTAATACTATTAATGATGTGATGACTTGTTCTAATCGAGAAGAAAAGCTCATCAACGAATGTAAAATGCAGACTCTAAGCCGCAGAATTTGAAATGAAAGACCTTGACTACGCATTATTTCTTAGGTCTTGAGGTATCGCAGAGTCTAGAAAGAATCTTCCCACACTGTAAAGTACACGGGTCAAATCTCCGAAGAGATCTCGACATGCTCGAATGCAACCATGAATACACTCCATGGAAGCAGTCAAGCCTATCGATACTTGGCCGATTTGATAGATGCCACTCTGCACAGACAGATTATTGATCGTTGATGTAATTCGGATTTAACACTGCATCGCACATCCGCTTTGCAACACCATCTTGAGTCAGCCGTGGTTCGCATTACGTTCATTTAGTGGTTGCAAACATGTGATGGAAGTACCTTAAGGGTACAATGGATTATGGTCTCATCTATGATAGAGATCATGACTTCACTGATTGATATAATTGATGCAGACAAGGTGAAGCTGCTTGTTGGCGTAAAAAGCACTTCCTGATGTTGTTTCAAATGGGATCAACTATGATCTCGCGGGAGAGTAGGAAGCAATCCAAAATTGTTTTATAATAACGGAAGGTGAGACATCGCGATGTTTCAAGAATGCGTAAGCCATATGGCTTCAAAGTTGTCGACAGCCTATTTGATTTGGAGGATGAGAGAAACCGTGATTCTATGCGATAATCAAAGCTGCATTAAATTGATAGAGAATCCTGTGTTCCATAACAGTCGAAGCACATAGAGATCCTACAGACATTTCATCCGCGACATGGTACGTAGAGGAGCCTTGAAGCTCCAAAACATTAGCACGGATGAACAAAGGTCGATGTGGATATTCAAGCCTCTATCTCCAGTAAAGTTTGAACACTTTCGATAAGCTTGCATTGTCCGAAAGGACCTTCCCTCGAAGGGGAGTAGATGGGATTCCTTGCTTCCGACCTCGCGAAATAGATCGAAGCAAGATGAGTTATGCCGACTCCATTGTTGACGTGAAAAGCATAACGCCGCTGCTGATTCCTTTGCTTCAATTTGCTGTTAGACATAAAGTTAGAAGATGCCGAGTCATGCTTCACCTCGCTGTTAGACGTGAAGCATGATGCCATGTGATCCTTTACTCAATTCTCATTGCTAGATGTAAAGCGCGAGTTATACCACTCCAGTTGTTAGACGAAGCATAATCGCCGCTAATTCCGCTTCTGACCTAGCTGTTAGACGAAAGCAAGATGAGTCATGCTTCCGAATGCGTTGTTAGACGAAGCATGACGCCGCGGTGTCCTTGCTCGACCCTCGCTGTTAGACTTAAAGCAAGATGAGCTATGCTTCCGACCTAGCGCTGTTAGATCGAAGCATATAACGGCTGATGATTCCTCGCCTTTAATCTCATTGTTAGACGCAGTTTATGATGTTGATGTTCCTTTGCTTCGACCTCGCCATGCCAGACGTGAAAGCAAGATGATTCATGCTTGACTCAGTTGTTAGACGTGAAGCATGACGTTGTGATTCCTCGCTCACCTAGCTGTTAGACGAAGCCGAGATGATGATATTATCAGCTTCCACCTAGTTGTTAGATCGAGCAAGACGTGATCGACACCGAGTCAGGATGTTGGCTAGTAGCATCAGTGATGACAACTCTTAAAGGTTGTAAATGAGGTATCATTTCATCGATACATAAGTTTGATGCGATGATGATAAAGATTCTTTGAGAGAATGATGATGTCACTGGCGAAGAAACTTCCGATGACTGTGAAATGTGCTAGGACAATTGTTCAAGATGATATTGATCGATAATTGTCCTCGAGATGTCACCGATGATGTAGACCTCTTGCCCCGGGATACGATGAAGACTCCGATGAAGAATAATTCTTCATATGGGAGGTTGAAATGTAATCATGAAGAGCATTCTATTATTTTGTTATTGGATTAAATCCCCATTGTGGGATTAATCATGTCATTATTATTATTTTGATATTAGATTAATCCCCATTGAGGATTAATCAAGTCTAATATTGTATAAGGACCAACTCTTTATGGATTGGTCATCTATTAAATTACAATGTGCGCATTGAAGAAGCCGGACCCATCGCGAGCTACGAAAGGGCCGTGATTTAATTAAAGGTGGATTTACCCACCCAAAGGTGAGAGGTCGGCCCCGCCAGAGACTCTTCACACGCGCTTCTAGATTGGATATAAATAAGAGGCTAGCATTTCACTTCAAACACACAACTCACTCTGCTCAGTCTTATGAGGCAAGCTGCAATCCAAGTTGGAGAGAGGAGAAGAAGGGTATGACCTCTTGGAGGCGTGAGTGATTTTCCTCAGATTGGCTGAGTTATCTCTTGAACTTGTATAAGCTATATGATACAGTTTTGTTGGGTTTTCTTCCCTAGAGGGTTTCCTGTGATAAATGCCGCGTCTATTGTGGATGTGTATTTCGCTGATATTGTTCTTATTATGCTCTTATCTTATGAAATGCAAAGAACTATAATAATGGCATAAACATTAACAAGTCCATGGCTACACCTATGACATGACAACTCTAAAGAATTTAAGTGATTTCGCTTCAGATTCAGATCTAGTGGATCCTAATTATGCATAGTAAAGTAGAATTGATCCTGATGTAGCCCAAGGTTAACACCAAAGCCATATATTTTCTTTGCATTGAACACCCTAAGATAGTTCATGGTTGAATCGAGGCACTTCCATTGGGTTGCAACAAAATTATGTGTTATATACCTGGTACAATGGATATGGTCTGAGATAAGTGAGGCTGTAGAGGTATATTGATTCTAACTAGGCAGGGAATTTAGTTGATAGAAAGAGCACCTCCTGGTGCTTGCCAAGCTTTAGGATCGGTTATGATATACTGGTCTAGCAAGAAGCAAACTTGTGTAACACTCAGTACAACATAAACAGAGTATATTGCATCTAGTGTCTAATAAAGGGTTTGCTTTTAGAAACTTCGCGGGACTATCGATCAAGAGCCAGGAGATCACCTTAATACATTGTGATAATCAAAGCTGTGTCAATCTCTCAGAATCCACATTTTCTGATTGGATTTTTGTAGCTTGGATTGTCCCTTGTAGCCATGTGGGATTGGTGGTCTCAAAGACTTTCAGCAAGCTGCATGACAACATAAGGATCTCCCCTTTGTTGGGATATTGATTATTGTTAGATGCATTCTCTGTGTTTAGTATGTTTTTGGTTGGTTCTCCAATATGGCTTAATAACGAGTGTAGGTTTTGTGATCATACTTGTGGTATAAGTATGGTGCTTAGAGGGGTCTTATTGGTGCCATTGGTGTCTTATTTTTATTATGTCTTAGAGTATGTGGGGTTTTGGTTTGATTCATGTTGTTACTTAGGGCAATGTCCCATGGCCATGGGTGGTGATGCTTGATAGAGATTTTGTTCCCTTGATTTTGTTTCCTCGACACCGCGACTCATGCAAAGGTTCTTAGTGAGGGTCAAAGGGCTTTCTAAATTATACAGCCATCTCTTCTCCAATTTGTTTCCCAAGTTTTTAGCCCTTTGTTTTTGTGAGGATTTGTTCATCCTTGAGAGTCGTTGATGCACTAGTCCGTTGGCATTGGAAGGGTAGTGGAGGAAGGTGGGATCTATCCATTTAGCTTTGGCGACTTCAATGGTCCTCTATTATGGAGATGCCTCATTTTCAAGATTGTCAATTGAGCAAGAAAGACATTTTCTTTTGGAGTGATATGTGGGATTCTTCCTCTCAAAGGATGGAAGGATTTACACTCTACTCAAGAGTATGGGTCAATTCCCCCACACTATCTTTCTATTATGGAGCTCAGAGGCTTATTCCAGATTCTAAGTTGTTCAAGATGAATATTGGGATGCTAGGGCCTTTTTTGGAGAGATTGGGGATGGAGTTTTCGTCACTCGCTTTTCAAGTATGACTCTTAGCATTTGTATTATGTGCTTCATGAGCGACATCCATTATCCATGGTCCTCAATGCTAGATGGGTGTCCATGGATGTAGAGGATATATGGATGAATCAACATCATTGTACGTGGTTTGTCTGGCTTTCTTATAAGCTAAGGGTTTTGCTTATGGTGATTTATCAAAGGATCCCTCTGAAGCCTTTCATTTATCAAAGAGTGGGACTTTTAGATGGCTATGTCCAAATTACATCACTTGAAGAATTGTAAAGCATATTTTATGAGAGTGTTTGTTTGCCAAATGTTGTTAGAGTTATGTTGAGGACCAATGTTCAACACTTTTTCATGACAAGTTGCATTGGTGTGTTGCAATGTTTGGAGATGGTTATTTTCTTGATCATATTGTTTTCTTCGAGATATGACAGGTTTTGACTTTATTCATTCTTTGGAGAATCAATTCCATTATCTACTTTTTACTCTTTGTGGTAGGATTAGGATAAGATTTATCATCAACTATTAATTAAACGGCTAAAGATGCTATATTTGATCAAATGTACTCAAACACTTATCTCACAAATTTTATTTGAACATTAATTATATTACAAAAAATATAATTTTATTTAAACATTAATTATATTACAAAAAATATTATGATGTTTGTTATATATATCTTTCCACTTTTACACTATTATTTTTAACTATATGATATATTTTTTAATTTAAAAAAAAATACAACACTTCAACTCCAACCCTTGTCGACCCACACTAAGTGTTAAAAACTTATAAGAACCCATTAAAAAAACATATAAACAAAATATAATGAATTAAAGGGAAAATAAATTCCAAACTATTGCCATGGATTGTTCCGTTCCAAAAAAATCAAGAGAATTTGGAGTGCAAGTGATCACTTGGACTCACTCGAGAGGCATCTACATACAAACTTTAGAAAGGAATTTGTGACTTTCTTTCCTAGGAAGCATACTTTTGAAAGAGAGCATAAGTTTGATATACGCATAAGTTTAGATTGATATAGGTAGAAGTTTAAAATGTGGGAATAAATATATTATCTATATGTTTAGAGTTGACCTTTACAACTTTAATGTAAATAGTATGTGCTTTGTCCTTTTTGGTTTGTAGCTAAAAGTTTTGGTTTGGGGAATTAATTTCTTCTAATCACATACATGATTTATGTGCAATATTGAGTTGTTTAAAAGATTGTGTGCTATTTTTCAATTAAATGGAGATGGTTTTAAGTGGATTGTCATTAAAGTTATTATTTATTAGAGTATTATGTGTCATGGTGTATGGTGTATAAAGGTTTATTTTAACTTCAAATTTATGAAAGGTGGAGTGGAATTAAAAAATATTAGTATTTTATTTATTTATTAGAGTAATTAAAAATAATAATATTGTGTGTTTATAAAGGATTAAGGGGAATTAGGTCCCATGGGATAGTACAATTGGTTAAGACATGCACACACTCTTCCAGTTTGGGGAGAGGTCATGAGTTCGAAACCTGTGTCCCTTGGGGCTGCGAAGCTTTATCACTCCCATACTAGCCACTATGTGGGGAAGTATCTGGAGTGGGTTTTCAGCGCGGAATTCCAACGTGGAAAAAAAAAAAAAAGTGGAATTAAAAATAATGGTATTGTGTATTTATTAGAGTAATTAAAAGTAATATTATTGTATATTTATTAGAGTAGTTGTTTGTTATGGTAGTGTTGTATAAATATTCATTTTAATTTTGTGTATGTTTTTCCAGTTAGGGCAAACATTCTCCTAGATTGGTCATGTTGATTTAACCAAGGGAAATTACTCATTCACTCACAGAGCTTTGCTAGTGGTGAATGGCCCAAGCATAGTCTTTCTACTTACGAGAAGTAGATAGACTCGAGGTGCTCTCACATTGTCTGCTCGAGGATGGAGTGATCTATATTAATTAAACGTGCATGTGAGGAAATGATCATCAACATAAATGTAATGTATAAATAATACATTTATAATATAGTGTATAAATATAAATAGTCAATAATTAATAATTAATTAGTTAATGAAAAGACAATAATGGAAAAGACATGTCCAATAATGAAAGGGCACTCTGCCCAAGTATATATATCGGGGCCCTCAATTGTAATATATCATCTCATATAATATTTACGCACAATAACCTCTCATCAAGTTCGTTAAGTCTTGATGAGATTTTCAGTGCGTAGTTATTCCATGATAACAGTAGCATGCATTTAAATCATAAGGTAATAATTATCAGATCTGCAAATCAGAAAATTCAACATGGTATCAGAGCTTTTCATTTAGCTTTCTTCCTCATTTTTTTAATTTCATATTCTCAACATCCTTGCCTTTTGTGAGCCCCATTCTTTGTTCTTGATCTGCTACCAAGTCTTTTCTGAAACTAGTTAAAAGATTTCAATGCCAGATCTGATAGATCTGCTTCAGATCTTTTATTTTTTGCAATTGTACAGTTGTGGTCGTGACTGTGCACATAGAGCGACCACATTCCCTTTGGTTGCGATTTTCCTAATTACAAGGTGCGACCGCCTTAAGGATTTCACTACATAGTGCGACCAACTCTTTTGGTCACTCTATGTTTCTCTACAAGTTGTGACCGATCGCACTGTGATAACTAACAGAGTTGCTATAGATTTTGCAACAATGATTGGTGTTCGAGAGGGAGGTCTATACATATTTTTCGGATGACTAGCCTAGGCATTGGTACATGACAACATCAGTTTGTGTGAGCTATGGCATCGAAGATTTGCACACTTACATTATAAATATTTACCAACATTGAAGAGGATGGTCACACGACTTCTAGAGCTTCAGGTAGAGCATGATGGCATTTGCAGATGATGTTCACTTGGAAAGAATGCCAAGGGATCTTTTCTGAGTAGTGACAATAGGTCTAAGGGGATCTTGGATCTAGTACATTCAGATGTATGTGGACCTATGATAGTTGCATCTTTGGGTGGATTCCTGTACCATGTGATATTCATTGATGATTTCCCCTGAAAGACATGGATCTACTCCATGAAGAATTCAATATACTTCAAATGACTTTAGTGATTTCTGCAAGGAAGCAGGGATCAAAAGGGAGTTGATAGTTCCTTACAACCCTCAGCAGAATAATGTTACTTTTGATGAAAAAGTAGCCTTCGGGAGATCTAGAGAATCTCATATGGAAATTGATAGTGAGGAGTAGGAAGCTTTGAAGGATGACTGTACAGATCCCTCTGGTCCAATTGTTCATCCTTCATACTATTAGGAGGAGTTAGTATAACTAGTAGAGACAACCGAGCTACATAGAGATGTTGTCGTGACTAGGAAGAGGCTAGCATGACTTTGTGATACATTGTAGGATACAGAGAGGAATGCAACTCCCCGTGGTACTTTCAGGAAAAGTAAACAACCTCAAATTTTTTTGAGTTAAATGGCATTGATGAGTCACATCATTGATTTTGAACCTTCCAGTTATGAGGAGGAAATATGCTAGCAATTTTGGAGAGATGCCATGATGGAGGAATATCAGTCCATCATGAAGAATGATGTGTGGGAGATTATGTTGAGACATGAGGGGAATTCAGTGGTGACTTCCAAGTGGATCTACAAGATCAAGCATGCAACAAATGGCAGCATCGAAAAGTACAAAGTGAGGTTCGTGTCAAGAAGGTTCTTCTAGAAAGAGGGAGTAGACTATGAGGAGACATTTGTTCCAGTTGTAAGGTACACTTCTATCGGGACTACTATTTCCATTGCAGCAATCATGGATTGGAGATTGCACCAGATGGATGTAAAGAGTGTGTTCCTCAATGGTTTGATCGAGGAGAAATTGTACATAAAAAAACCTCAATTCTTTGAGGTACATGGGAGGGAGTCTCACGTTTGCAAGCTAAAGAAGGCCTTGTATGGACTCAAGCAGGAACCTAGGGCATGGTACTTCAAGATTTATGGATACTTGATGAGCTTGGGATTCACCAAGAGTGAAGCAGATCCCAACCTTGACTACAAGGATGTTGACGGTGATGCTTTGATCTTGGTGTTATATGTCGATGACTTGTTCCTTACAGGAGCATACCGACTCATCAATCAATGCAAGATGGACTTGGTCTCTAAGTCGAGATGAAGGATCTTGTCTTGATGCATTATTTCTTGGGATTGGAGGTGTGGAAGAAACTAGGTGAGCTATTCCTCAGACAAGGGAAGTACATTGTTGAGATATTGAGCAGATTCGGTATGATGGACTGCAAGTCCATGGCTACACCTATGATGACAAATCTGAAGAATCTAAGTGATTTCACTTCAGATTCAGATCTAGTGGATCCCACCATGTATAGGCAATAATTGGAGCCTTGATGTACCTGGTTAACACCATGCCATATATTTTCTTTGCAGTGAATACCCTGAGCTAGTTTATGGTTGAACCAAGGCACTTCCATTGGGTTGCAAAAAATTATGTGTTGAGGTACCCGTGTGGTACAGTTGGATATGGTCCGAGATAAGTGAGGCTGTAGGGGTATAGTGATTCTAACTAGGCAGGGAATTTAGTTGACAGAAAGAGCACCTCAGGGTGTTGCTTAACCTTAGGATCAGTTATGATATCCCGGTTTAGCAAGAAGCAGAATTGTGTAACACTCGGTACAACATAAGCATAGTATATTGCATCCAGTGTCGCAAGTCGCAAAGGGGTTTGGCTTCAAAAACTTCTTGCAGGACTATTTGATCAAGAGCTAGAGACGACCTTAATACAATGTGATAATCAAAGTTGTGTCAATCTTTCAGAGAATCCAGTATTTCATGATAGGTCAAAGAACATTGAGATCAAATATCACTTCATCTGAGACATGGTACAGAAGGGAGCAGTAAAACTCCAGTACATATCCAAAGATGAGAAAATTGCGGACATTCTCACCAAGCCTTTGTCTAAGACAAAGGTTTTATACTTCAGAGACAATCTTGGCATGATTCAGAATGTCTCCCTCATTGAGAGGGAGTGTTGATGTTTCTCCAGTTAGCAGCATCAGGCAGACATTCTCCCAGATTAATCATGTTGATTTGACCAAGGGAAATGACTCATTCACTCATGGAGCTTTGCTAGTGGTGAATGGCCCAGGCATCGTCGGAGTAGATAGACTCGAGGTGCTCTCACATTTCCTGCTCCAGGATGGAGTGATCTATATTAATTAGATGTGCATGTGAGGAAATGATCATCAACATAAATAAATATATAAACAATATATTTATAATATAATGTATAAATATAAATAATCAGTAATTGATAATTAATAATTAATTAATTAATGAAAAGACAATAAGGAAAAATCCATGTCCATTCGCTAAGTCTTGTTGAGATTTTCGGTGTGTAATTTTTCTATGATAACAATAGCATTTAAATCATAAGGCAATAATTATCATATCTGAAAATAAAAAAAATGCAACATTTTGGATCTTAACCATGAACTTAAAACTTCATTGTTTTTATTTTTAAAATAGGGATAAAATAACCCCTTTAATTATATAATCATTGTGATCAGACCTATTCTAGCTAATTGTTAATTTTTTAGTTAAAGTGGTTGGAAGGAATAATTATTATCCTCTTCATCCGGGTTCAATTCCCACAAGTGACATGATGAGCTCATAATGAGTGTATTGTTGTAATAGCTTCGAGCCCTGTTGTTGACCGGCCTTGTGCCCTAAAGGTTCTAGGGTTTACCCTAGGTACCATCCTCAAAATGAGGGGAAATACTCGGGGTTTTTCCTCGAGCTTTGTAACATGGGGAAAAAAGCCCTCTTCTAGCCAATTTACATGGAATTATTTTGGAAAAGAAGATTAACATATAATTAGAAAGTCAAGAAAAAGGGGCTAAAGGCTAGGCCCATTTTAAAATCCACTAGCCTAGATCCATCTTAAACCTGGATATATCAAGCATTGAGAGGGATCAAATTTATTAAGGTGTAATTTTTTTTGTCATTTAATTCCATGTCATGTATTAATTCCTTCATATTAAATGATAAAAAAACTACACCTTAAGAAATTTGATCCCTTTGAATGCCTAATAGATCCAAGTTTAAGATGGATCTTGACTAGTTTAATTTTTTATATGATGTCACATACGTATGTACATACATAATTATTTATTTTGTATTTTTTTTGTCACATAACATAATGTAACGTTACAAAAAAGTTGATTTAATTTCCTCTGCTTCTCTCCTACTAAAACCCTAGCTCGTTGATTGGATCTCATCTATGGATTTGACCACTAGAGGGTGCGCAATATCCCCCTCCCCTTACTTCTCAACCTTCTAATCTTTGGTAGCTACCCTGTCGAAATCGACAAGGCTCCCCCCACCAGATTCGTAAAAAAATTGAATGCTATCCCAATGGTTCCAGTTCATCCCACAAATTCCGAACGTTTGGTGCTTCGTTTAGCTGAGAAGGGTTTAATAGGATAGTTCACAAGCTTATGGCCATTCCCTCGAGCCATGGCCATGTGGGTAGATAAAAATTGGAAACCGTTGATCAAGGGACAACTTTCTCATTCCTTATGCGACAGGGGATTTTTTCTATTCCTATTTGAAGAAAAAGAAGATAGGGACATGGTATTCAAAGGTGGCTCCTACTTCATGGGCTCTAGAGGCATGTACCTCAATCAATGGACCCCATATTTTTGTCCATAAAATGATATTTCACCAACGGGTCTAGTCTGGGCGTGTCTCCCCTACCTGCCTCTTCATTGTTGGAATGATGACACCATCTGCAATATAGGAAACACCTTGGGAAAATACATTGATAGAGTTGAGCCTAGGGATGGCATGCAAGCTTGCACTCACATCTGTGTGGAGGTTGACCTTGAAAAGGGCCTTCCTAAAGCCATCCAACTAACCTTAGATAACTAGTTGTATCTCCAACCTGTCGACTACGAACAACTTCCTTTTAAATGAAAAACATGTCATGAATATGGACACTTTGCTAAAAACTACCCAAAGATTCTACAAGAATAACCAACCAATGAAGGTAATGATCAATGGAAATAACCCAAGAAAATAAGGTAACCATCGAAGAAAGGTCCACACTCAAACCAAGAAATAAATCAATCCCCTCAAGTTCCACCATCGAACCCCATCTCCTCAATGAACCCTAATATTGGGGTGGATCTGAAAAGAAAGGAACCATAGGCCAATTGGAATTGGTATGATGATATTTCAAACATAGAGTATGGTCTCTCTCGTGAGCATCGTGAAGATCCTAATGTCAACCAACTTAGGGAATCCGAGCTTCCCTGGGAGGAGGGATTCCTAGGCAAGTTCCCATCCTCGGAAAGTGCCTAGTCACGTCTGCTTTTGTTGACCCACCCCCCTCCAAGACGAGTCAGGAGTTTAATATTCACAACATCCATGAAGAAGGAGATTTATCTGAAAAATCAGAAGAGGAGACTAACCAAGAGATGGCCAAAGCGCCCCCATAAAAAAGCAGGGAGAAAATCTAGCAAGCATAAAAGGGAAACACAAGCTAACTAAGAAAGTGATTTGGGCATCCAAAGCTCTTTGGATGGAATTTTACGCAAAGAACATCGGTCGACCATAAATCAAGAAGATTATTTCCCCTCAAGAGGGGGAATCCCTAAATCCTCAAGAAAATGATTAAAATAATTTCCTGGAATTGCAAAGGCTCATGGAGTGACAGTAAATTGGCAACAATCAAGGATTTAGTGAGATCAAAAAAACCCTAATTCCTTTTTCTCTAGGAAACAAAAATGAAGGATGTTGAAATCATTAAATCAAGTCAATTCATTTGGAACTCCATCATGGGAATAATTGTTAGTTTGAGAGGTGCTTCAAGTGGTCTCTGCACCCTGTGGAATCCAAGACTCTTTCGAATAGAGCTTACTCACATTACTCGGCACTAGTTACTCGTAAGACTAACTCACATCTCTTCTAGCCAAACTATAGATTTAATAAATCTCTATATGCCAAATCTTTCCAAGGAAACGGTAGCTTGTTGGAACTCATTGATGGGTCTCCAAGATTGGGCTAAAGGTTCATATTATATATTGTTTGGGGATTTCAACACCACCCTTCCTCGAAAAGAAAAGAAAGGGGGAAGTATAGTCTTAGATTCTTCCAGACATAGCATGGAATATTTGATGGGCTCCTTAAACCTGGTTGATATTAAACCCTCCAAAGGTAGTTTCACCTAGAAAAACAAAATACTTGGCCCAGGTCATATTGCTTCCAATCTTGGAAGATTCTTGGTGAGGGGCTCCTTCTTTGATGCATCCTTGTCTTTATCCTTGCACATCCTCCCTTGGGCTAGTTCTAATCACATACCCATATCCCTCATCTTCTCGAACCCTGAAAACCTTGGCCCCATCCCCTTTTCTTTCAATCCTCTCTAGATGCAGGATCCTTCCTTATTTAACATGGTCTCTCATTCATGGTGTTAATGGGTCTTACACTCTCATGTCTTTATTTGGGAGCAAAAACTAAAAATCACTAAACTAGCACTAAAAAAATGGGCTAAATTCAAGTACAATCCACCAGAAAATCAAATGAAGGACCTGTTTGGCCAACTAGAAGATATACAAGGATCTATTGAAAAGGAATCAGTAACCCATGCTCTCTTGGAATGGGAATGGGATACCTTCCAAATATATCAAAATTCATTGAGATCTGAAGAAGATAAATGGAGACTTAAGCCACATAGTATGTT
>SNQJ01S0075001.1:57943-81575 GCA_010110895.2 Picea sitchensis
CTTGCCCTCTGGTTTCCCGGATGATGAAATGCTGAAACTTATTCACACTAAACCGGCTCATCCACAGAGCGCATCGAGATTTCGTATACCGAGATTTCATGACTTGCGAAGACGATGGGTCTTGCCCTCTAGTTTCCTGGATGCCGAAACGCTGAAACTTATTCACACTAAACCAATTCATCCAAAAAGCATGTCGGGATCTCGTATACCAGGATTTTGCAACTTGCGAAGATGAGGGGTCGAGGTGTTAACGCCTGCGCTCCTCCTCTAGATCCATCGGTCTTGACAAATCTGGGGTATTTTCGAAAGGATTCCAACCGTTCGTCTACCAAACGATGGGGTATTCTCTTTCGATAAATGGGACTCGCTATCCTTTCTGATCTTGATTCACGAGATTCAACCTCTCGGGGCTTCAAACTCCCACGACTTCGAAACCTGAGAGAACTACTCTTTCTTGTACTAGGTTTCCAGACCCAGGTCATCTGGACCTTCAAATGATTCTTGGGTAATTATCCTTAGGCTTGGTGACCTGACTGAGATGCCTTCCTAGTTTGATGAGCTATGAACTCTGTGACTGAGGTAAATTAAACTCGTGGTTTCGCTATAATGGTAGTCTTTTCAAGGAACTCACTCCGACTCTGAAATGTGAGGAAACTCCCCAGAAAAAGGTTCCTTCGGGAAATTAAACCAGGACAGAGCGTGAGTCATGTAGATGGGACAATTATCAAGAGGACGAACTCGTATTTTGAACTTATTCAATCTATACATAAACCGATTATGGCCATTTATAAGTATAGGCATTCATCCATTATTCCGAATCAAAACACAAGACACTCACTTCTATACATAAACCATTTATGAGCGTATAAACATTAGCATGCATCCAGGATATTCAATTCAAAATACAAGACATAAACACTTATTAGAAACACCAGGCGTGACGCGACTGCTAAGAGGGGTGCTCGTTTCCACCCAACCGTAGGCTCATTGAATCCAAACAGATTTACCACTAGCCACCCCCGAGCTAGACCATGATGCTTGAGATTCAGTCTCCTACTTCCAGCTCAATGGAAGTCAAGGACGAAGGTTACTCTCCTTCTCCTCTGTTTCGAACTCCCTGTATTTCCAGAGTTCCTCTCGGTTCTCTTTTGCGATCCCTATCGCGCGTGTTCTCTCTTCCCCTTCCCCACACTTCCTTTCTTGCCTTTTCTGCAAGATTGTGTGTGGCGTGAATTCCCCCGTCCGTGGTCAGGTCTGAGAGCTTCTACGGATGGGCGGTTCACCCCCATCCCCTCATTAACTCTTGAGGAGCCTCTCCACCTACCATTCTAATGGTTAATTCATTCCAGGGTCATAGAGTTGCTCTTGGTCTTTGAGCAAGTAAAAACCGGTACGATATTGGTTCAGTGGAAGTTAATGCAACCATTTCAGGTCCCTTCCACCACCTCTCATTAGCCATCATGGTCTCTTTTAGCACATCCCCTCCCCAGTAGTCGTGCAACACATATTCATAACATAATTTACATTCATCGACCTTTTATACAAAGGTCCATCAAATCAAACATTCACATCTTTGAGTTTGCCATAGTTCTTGGCCAATATAATTATTTTTACAGACTGGGGGAAATAGGATGTTACAGTGGAAAGAAATGTGGTCATTGTGTAAATCTAAGTTTGTTTCACTCAAAGTATCCTATTGATATGAATGATTAATCATTTTCTAATATAACAGTCAATTGGAAGAGATATGAATATATCAATAACACAACTCCACATTCTTCAAATGTTATTTCCAAAAGGATTGGATTGAAAGTAGATAAAATCTGTGTGATAGATTTTTTGAACAAATTTGAGGAATAAATTTATAAATACACCAAGCATTCACATATAGCTCAATGGCAAGAGAATTACACATTCGTTGCACAAAAATAAATATAGAGTGAATATTATCATTATGTTCAAGTCACTATATTTGTCCATGCTCTACATAGACATGCTCAATGGAGTCTTGATAACATAGAAAACACCAATGACAATCAACATGTTATTAAATAATATCACTTTTATATAAGTGATGATCGAGCACACGATTTACATTATGTACAACATTGTTTTGATAAATTTTATGATTCATTTAAAGAACATGGGATCGRATTTGATCGATATTGGATATGGTCAGATGGATGTGTGGGTCAGTTCAAATCTTCAYGATCATTCTATTGGTCGTGTCATCTTCATAAGAAATCAAACATTACACATTGTTGGAATTTCTTTGAGACTGGTCATGGAAAAGGAGAGCACGACGGTGCAGGGGCATGTGYAAAACGAGCACTTCAAAGGTATCAAATGAACCCTCATGCCAATCGATTTGAATCCACTGATCAATTTGTTGAATGGTGCAAACTGGTGCTAAGCCATGAAAATAATCCATCAAGGGATGTGCATAGGTGTKTGTATATATAGATGTTACACATGTACGCAGGATATTTTTATTCATGTGTTCAAATTTATATGATCTTCAATCATGTTCTTGATAAATTTCAAGTTAAGAAGTTCTTGTCTTGTGCAGGTTTTTTTGGTACGTTGGAAACCAAGATGTAAATAGATCAATCCCATATGATTTCGGTACAATACATGGGACACGAAAAGTGCATTCAGTTAAAACAAAACGCTATCAAATTGTGTTTGCATTTGATAGAATAAATGAATCTTGTTTTTGTTCAGTTTGCATAGAGGACACAAAACCCATAGAGATTTGTGAAAACGAAAATGCAGAATATGTTAAAGCTTGGAGACACACTGAACTTAATATAAAAGGGAAAATTCCACTTGCAAGCTCAGAGGAGATGGAATCAAATGAAACTATAGTGTCAGTTGATGGCAATAGAGTTTTTGATCTTGTTAGAGAAGGTAGTTTTTATGTTTCAATTGTTTAAAAATATATTTGTTAAATATTTAAACAACTTGTAGATGTACTTGTAAGTTGGATATATAAAATTTATATATATTAGATGAGTTTAATGGCACGTGCATGTGTGATAATCTAACGCGAACTACTTGTTGGAACATATCGAATTATTTGCAGGAGATGTCTTTGTCGTGGTTGCACCTATAGACAACACTGAAAACATGAAATATTATTTGATGTGATGCATAGAAGAAAAGATGAGGTTATTAGAAGATTTTTGTGATAACGGTTTTATATATGAAAGAGGATCCATTGTATTGAAAGACTATTATTTTCAAGAAACCCATCAAACGGATAGTCATGTTCACTTTCAAGACTATCAGTCGGATGTCATAAGTTGTCAATATAGTCATTTGGTATGTGTAGTGCGCATAAATTTAATAGGGGTTCAATCAAGAAAAAAAACAAAAGTTGGAAAATTTAAAATGTCAAAATCCGATCAAGAACGAATAATTGAAGATGGCATACCATTACGATTTCTTTAAACAAGTGACATATATTCCATAATTTTTTATTTTGCATTGAAAGTACATGTATTTATGAATATGTAGGATTCTGGAATCATTTGGTTTAGTTTACTTTCATGGTCCATTCAAATAAGGAACTATATTTTTGATGAATTATAAAGTTTACCGAGCCTTATTTACAATTTTGTTCATAAAACTATATCTAAATTGGTCAATTCAAAATTATTAAATATCTGGGTCCCCATATGTCCTCCGAACCACTTAAGGGATGAGATAACATGCTCTAGATTTTCTAGTCATGCCCTGAATTTGATCTTGTTTGGTTTTTAATGCCATGTTCATTTGAGTAAGGTGATTTTTAATGAAATGTTTGTCATGTGCTTCTTTATTTAAAAACACAATTTCACACATATAACTAGATCTCAATTATAATTGATGTCTCAGTTTAAAGGGTTTATATAATCTCATACAAAGGGTCTCATATCCCACTCAATTATAAACTTGTACATATAAGTTTAATGAATATTTAGCCAAAAATGAAAGATAACCATGAAGTATAATCCCTACTTACAACAATTCAAAGTACCAATCACTTATAAAATGACTATCTATATAAAATGAAGCAATCGATCATCATTGTCATTATCCCACCACATGATAGAGAGAACATCATACTTGGGTGTTGTAGATATTTTATTAGATAAAATGCAATCATTATGATCTACACAACACATAGCCCATAAATATGTTGCATATACTTGTGTTCAAGATTTTCAAAAAACTTGTGTATTAGGTGAGGATTAGAAACAAAGAGTTTTATGCTTAATATATAATTCCTTTGTATATAAAAATACCTTTTTGGAATATAAAATATATAAAGAATAGAACATAAAGTTATCACATCCAATGATCCTTATGATCCTTAGTTGTTTATGATGCTTGGCTAATTATTTATCTTTGAACGTCCCAAGAAACCTTATGTATGACCCGATAAAGTCCCTCTTGGAAGTAACTAGTAAGTAAGATGAATTATTTTTCTTTAGAATTGAAACATTTGTATGACTATATTATTTTAACACTTCTATGAGATGGGATCTAGATATCGATTGGTTCAAAAACATGTACCCTAGGAGAGTCCATTGAAATAGATTGCTAGGGATTATTTAAATATGTTGATAGAATATTATCTTAAACCAACATTACCAAAATATTTTTGTTTGGATATGTCACTAAATTGGGTGATATAGTATGATTACATAGCTTCATTTAATATATGTCCATTTAATTTAAAAAAAGTATATGAAACATGACACATAACTTAACCAAAGTTTGGCACAATGTATTTCATTATATTTAATTCTGGAAGTTGATGAATATATATAAAGATTTGTCTTGAAAGACCATTATTTTCATAGTGTTGTTGTCTTTGTAGCTAGTTTACTTCCTTTGCAAATTATTTTTTACCATTTCATGATTTATTTTCTAGAGACAAATTCTTTTCCATTTTTGCTACAAAATTAGAAGTACTTTTATACTGAAAATTGAATGTTGTCTCAATGCAAGCCACAAAATGTAATTGGTAAGGTGCATTGATTAATGAAGTATAAACAAATCCTCACAGTCTTGTCACCCTTCGAAGATGTTTGTAAAATGAGTTCAATATAGTTGCACATGATATATGATATTTCAAAATTATTCTTGACCCTTTAAATCTCATATATTTCAAAATTATATAATATTTCCAAATTAAACCCTTTAATTTGTATTGAAATAAATCGTTTTTAATTTCAGCACACTATCATAGAACATAAATTGTCCTTTCACCATAATAAACAATATAAACCATTTATCATAGAACATAAATTGCCAGGTTTCACCATCATAAAAAAATATAAGAGAAATCAAAGATCAAACAATAAATTGATATTTTGAGTTAAAACAATATCATGTTGTGTATCTACTGCAACTATGTCGGTTGAAACTGTATAAGGAAAACCATCCTTCCATGTACTAGCTTGAATGCACAATACATGTACTATAGTATATGTATTATAGAAAAAAAAATATAATTTGAAGAGACAGGAGACTTGAAGTTTTGAATCGGTCATTGTTCAAAGAGTCAAACTAGCAGAAAAAGAGATGATCAAAAAAATGTCACGGAAATGAATAAATAAAGAAGGCGCACGGGAAGAAGAATTGAAATACACACAAAAAGACCTACACAAATGATGAGAAAAACATTAAAGAGAAAACATGATGGTAATATGGCCGAAACACATCGTCATAAATGAAAACCGATGATGAGATTTTGATAGCTGGAAAATATAGACCACAATCTACCAGAACATACAAAATTAATGCAGAATCCAGAAAGAATTGAATGTGAAAAAAATCGGATTGGACTACGAATTTTGGCATGAAGAGGAATGAAACAACTGAAAACAACCTATAAAAGCAGACAAGGGGCGATGAGAAAGGGTCATAGTTGTTTGGACATTCAAAGAGAACAGAGAGCCGAGTGAGTTGCAAATAAAGCCGAGTTGCATAAATCCATGGTACCACCAAAGATAGGAGCATCCATATAGCAGATAAAAATAATGCACACTAAGCAGGCAACAATACGTGTACAGGAAGAAACCCCGAGAGTAGAGGCATCAGATCCAATAAAATTTCCAAGAGCATATGTGCCACCCAAGAAGCCAACAAAAAATCCATTTAGACTGCCCAAGGAGCTGAAGTATGTACTTGTTTCATTGAAGATTCCAGTTGGGGTCACTATTGAGGGAGACATGTTGGGCGCAATAGGAAGTTTGAGGTTTTGATACCCTGATATTGCAGACCTGAAGAAATTTTTGGAGTTAGCACCACAAAACTATGTGTACATAGGACTCAACCCAGACTCAATCATACTCACAATCAAGCCACGAGAGTGAGAAACATAACTATAATGAACAAGAACATTGAACCTGTTGGATATCCCACATTTTGGCTAAAGCATAGAAATTAACATCTGCATCAAGTTATTGTTGATTCACATCCACAAAGGTTTCCTCTGGTTGGAAAGGAAAGTTTTGATTGACACCCAACTAATTGCACATATTACAATATTTTCTTTAGTAGGGGAAGACCCACAAACTTTGTTCACAGATAAGGCTCAAGAAAAAGCATTAGCGAAAAATATGAAGGAAAAATATGGCATGCATAAAGGAGCACATGGATTGGACATCGCGAGCATTAATGGTGATGTCATCATTTTTGTGACATAGGTGATGGATTGCAAGTTCTTAGGAAATGCTGAAGAGACCAGGTGCCAGTAAGAGTAATAGCAGTAGCAGAAAAATGCACAGCGGGAGTGCAAATGAACAAGGTGACATTTTTGGTGAACCAATATTTAACTAACTGTAGAGAAGCACATGATAAAGGTGTAGAGTTTAACTATGCATGGTTACTAATTTTGATTGCATTGATTGCTGGAGGGAGTCAGAAGAAACTCAGTTCCTAGAAGGTATGCAACAACCATTCGTGGCAGCGAGGTATGTTTCTTTGTGGCATATTGTGAAAAAGAATAGGAAAATGGACAACAATGTTGTTTTCTACATTTATAAGGAGACAGTCTGACGGTGTATTGAGGACACACCACATATCCTACCTCATACAATTGAAGCACACAAAGAAATCACACTATTCAAAGAAAGTCCACACCATATGTACATACACACAAAAAGGGATCCAGATCAACAATGGTTTCCAACCAGCTATAGACTGACTGAAAAAGATGTCAGTTTGATTGTAAACGACTCAGAAGCAGAGTGGAAAACCCCAGTGATGGAAAAAACATAGAAGGAGACACAACACTAAGAGAATGATCAAGAATAAGCACAGGAACATGAAGAACAAGGGAATGGTGAAGGTGACACTCAAACAACATTTCTCACTAGAGAGAAGAGAAAAGAGCATCCTAAGGAGCGATCAACACATAAACATAAGAAGAGAAAAACATCAAAGGAAGCAACTATCCAAGCCTTAACTGAAGATGAC
The DNA here is from genome assembly GCA_010110895.2 of Picea sitchensis. Classification (NCBI taxonomy): domain Eukaryota; kingdom Viridiplantae; phylum Streptophyta; class Pinopsida; order Pinales; family Pinaceae; genus Picea; species Picea sitchensis. The sequence continues at coordinate 65,417 of SNQJ01S0075001.1, forward strand.
TTGGAGAAGATTGGATATTAGGAAAAATAATTCATTGAAGAAGCATTTCAGTGAGCTGTGTAGAAACATGAGGAAATGCACCAGAATGTGCAAGCACAAATAGCTACACTACGCCAGATTTTGGAGTCGACCAAGATAACATCGGTTCAACTGAAATAAGAAGAACAAACTAAGAGCATAACAAATAAAATAGAGTCACAAACGATGACATATCAACCATCATCAACACCAGCATAGCATCAGATCATGAAGATATCAATAGGGGTCATAGAGTTCCCCATGACAGAAATATAGAAGAACACTCAAGCATTAAGTCATATTGACCTAGTGTTGTCACAATTACCCGTGAATGTGATATATAGCTTGCGGAAAAGTGTCATGCAAGAGATCTAGTTGCACGCAGAATAAACTTCTATGTAGTTGGCCAAAATGGTTGCAGACAAAGATGCACTGCATGCAGAATATAGAAAACTCATTATAGAACGTGACAAGGATGCAAAGAGAACAACAAGGTTGCAACAAGCAGTGCAACAAATATACAACAACATCCCAAAGGTACAAATTGAAGTAGATACTCACTTGGAAGATCAAGTGACAAAGATAAGTGAATCCATTCAGGGATTTCGTGCAAAGATAGTTGATTTGGAAGCTNCAAGGTTGCAACAAGCAGTGCAACAAATATACAACAACATCCCAAAGGTACAAATTGAAGTAGATACTCACTTGGAAGATCAAGTGACAAAGATAAGTGAATCCATTCAGGGATTTCGTGCAAAGATAGTTGATTTGGAAGCTCACACAACACTGAGTACCCCACCAGAAGAAAGGGAGAAATGAGAGAAGACAACCATGAAAACCATGGAGAGTATTAGGAGTTTGGATGAGGAATGCACAAATCTATATAAAGAGAGTACACACGTGTGGACTCAATTGATGGAGGATGCATAGTTACAAGCAATAGATCAATGGTTATAGACTGTGCAAGAGAAGGTATATAATATCAAAGAAACAATGAGCACTCTTCCAACAATAGAACAAATGGCTGCAATAGCTGAGAATAAGCAACTGTACCATGAGATAAACAATATAAGAGCTGAACAATAAAATATTGTGTAGAATCTTTAGTGGTTGTAGGAGGAGGTGTTTCAGGTGACATAAGAACTTGTGGCTTCATAAGACATAGTAAAGCAAGTTGTGCAAGACAACGCAGAGAAACATAAGACCCCCACTACCACACATAAAGTAGAGGAGATTTTGTCACAAGAAACATAAGCAAAGGAGAAGGTCGTAACCATGAAGGAAATTTTTCAGAAGTTCGTTGCAACATGGAAAGAAGCGCAACAGAAAGAAAAAGTGGCTTGGGATGAGCCACAAGTGAGTGTTGGGGGCCTGTTGAGATAGGATTTTGGGGATCAATTTTGGGAACTGTGCAGGAGCAAACTGCACATGCAAAAGAAGGAAAGACAATTGGCACAATTTCGCATGTAGGGATCAGTGCATGCAAAAGAAGGAAGAACGTTGGAAGTCGTTAGGCATTTTGGGTCCATTAATATGGGCTAAGCCCCATTGTAATTGTATAAATATGTAAGGGTTTTGGGATAGATGAGGAGTGAAAGCAGAGAGAGACAAAGCGACGGAGAGATTGAAGGCTATGGAGATAGATAGTGAATAGGAGAACAACAAGGACATTTTTTATGTGAGCGCAGTGCACATATTTTGTAATGGATGTATTAAATAATATAATAAGAAGTCGATCATTGTGGACATAACCCATCTTGGGTCAACCACGTTAATCATGGTGTCCATGTGTTATGATGTGTTTGATGTTTTGTTTATTGCGCGTATTTTATATATGTTCTGTTACTATGAATATGTTACATGTTAATCTATTTATGTGCACATGATATAATCCTGAACAAATGCTAAGTAGAATGGTCATAAGAAATGCCTCCCATCCCTTCATCACTACATAAATCTGGTACCTACAGTTCCCATAGATACCTCGGGTGAGACTTCACCTGCTTGCAGGTGATGCCAAAAGGGCCAGTATCTGAGGATTTTGTTGGTAAATTCACGTTGAACCTTGGGTCTTCACATTGCACACCAACAAATTGCATAGTTTCTTGGGTATGGTGAACTTATATACACATTTTGTTCTAGGTTTCTCACACCTAGTAATGCCACTCAATTAGTTGTTGAGAGGGAATTTTAAGAAAAAGGTATTCTCTTGGACCAAGATGCAACAACAAGACTTTGACCAAGTCAAGTAGAATATTTGTACCGCACCTATATTTTCACTTCCAGATTTATCTTATCTCTTTAAGATTAAAGTGGTTTCATTTAATTATGCCATGAGAGTCATTCTCACCCAACAAGGGCACTCAATGACATTCAGTGATGCAATGCACTACTACTCTACTAATGGTAGAGAGTTATACTCCACTATACATGAAGTTTGACAATGGAAACACTACATTCTATGAAAGGTGTCAAGTCATAGAAATTCCATCTTTTTCCACCTTGTTTCTCCTCACTTTTAATCCTTTTCACTTCCCCGCGACATTGTATAAATAATTTTTAATGCTTATTTGTGAGATTTTGGTTTAAAGTGTTTTCCATTACATTTCTTAGTATTTCGTTGAATTATGATTAACATTTGGAAGAATTGGTGTATTTTGTATTTACTTATGAATAATGACTCAATTTGAGAATTTCTTTAGATCCATATCTTGCAGATGCGGGAGTCGACCACCACCAACCATGAAGCCACTATGGAAAAAGATGTTCAAGAATGAATTATGGTTTTAATTGTAGATGATGGATTATTTAGAAAAAAACATGTGTATAAATCCATTATTCTACATGTCTCATATATTCCAAATTAATTTGGGTAGCTACAATTTATTTGTTGGCTATTTCAAATTATGGTTTTAAATTGTTTAGAGATAAAATTGTATTAATCCTTTTTAATGCTTATTTGTGGGATTTTGGTTTAAAGTGTTTTCCATTGCATTTTCTTAGTATTTCATTTGAAAATCTTATTACCATTAGGAGAAGTGCATATTTTGTATTTATTTTTGAATAATGACTCAATTTGAGAATTTCTTTAGATCCATATCTTGCAGATGCGGGAGTCGACCACCACCAACCATGAAGCCACTATGGAAAAAGATGTTCAAGAATGAATTATGGTTTTAAATTGTAGATGATAGATTATTAAAAAAAAACATGTGTGTAAATCCATTATTCTACATGTCTCATATATTCCAAATTAATTTGGGTAGCTACAATTTATTTGTTTGCTATTTCAAATTATGCTATTTTAAATTGTTTAGAGATAAAATATGACAAATTGGTGGTGGATATGAGTACATATTTGATTCTTCTACAAGATTTGGAGATCTCCATCAAATATATTATGGTTCCAAGAAGTAAAAAAAATTAAATGTCTTCTAGGATGTATTTTGGTTTTGATGTTATAAGCCACATCTTATAATTCGAATTTGACTCTCAAAGGTATCCTAAATCCAATGGGAGTTAGCAAAGATCTTGGAATTAGCTATGAGTTGGTTTGAGATCCTAATTATTAGGAAATTGTTGAAACTACTTGAGGATATTTTGGATCTACATTTATTATTTGTTTCAAGCAAGTTCATGTATAAATAAGAGTTCCTTCTCCACTCCAAAAGGAGGACTCTTGGAGCATATTTCCAGATTAGTTCTCTTCATATAATTTTTCATTCTTTCATTCTATGTCTTGATTTAGTTTACAATGTTGTAGAGTATTTTTCTACCTTGTTCTTGGAAGAATTGAGCTCACTCCAAATAGATCATGGTAGTATTTTATTTCATATGTTTTCATTTCGTTTTATAATTTGATTTCACGACCAATGTATTTTCTTTATGCAAGTATGTTTCTTTTTATCAAAAGCTTACTAACAATAGGAGTAATGATTCATGGAAATAAAAAATCTCATTCATATCAAAAGATAACTTGGTGACAACAGGGTCTTAGTAAGCATGGTGGTGTTCAACATGGTCAATGCTAAGATTGAATTAGTTTGATTTGATTCTTTGTTGAGTCGTGTGTTTCTTTTTCCACAATGCAATTTCCATTTCTTAGAAAGCATATTAGATAATTAGTGCAAGATATGAAATTTTAGCCCGCATATACAATGCACGACATCTCATAAGAATTTGGACCCCGACTTGATAATTAATGTATGAACTCTATAATTACTAAGATGATTATTTAGCCAAACATTTTGGCGTCGTTCTCGAGGAGATGTCAAGGGCATAATGGTAGATCTTGTATTGTCTCTAATTGACACATAGTATTGGGATTGGATAAGGTAATTGTTGTATTGGAACCTTCTAGGCATCCCATACATAGTGTCTTTATTTAAGTTAGAAGCATGTAGTTTGCATGATTTAAATTAGATTTTTCTTTGTGGTGCAGCAAGATCCACCCATACTATTAATATTTCTTTTGCAGGAAGTTTGGAAAGAGGAAGAAGGCTTGGAGAATGAAGATTCTATTGAAGGATTCAAGGGAAAGTCTCTGAAGAAGGCCATCAACACAGGATAATAAAAAAATTCAAAATAGGTATGTAATACATCATTCAATTTATGAAAATACTTCCCATAGAATTGAAATACAATTTTTGAAGTTCTGTGTAAGCACATCAAAATTGCCTACAATAATCTATTCATATCTTGCAAACTCTTCATTTTTGGGGATCTGCAGCTCATTTTGAGGATCTTTTGCATAAATCATGAGTAGGAAAATTTAGGAATTGAATGATTGAAATTTTTGTATATGGATGTATTCAATTAAAAACTATACCCTGCAAAATCTCAAGCATATCTAGATCATCATATTTGAGAAATTGGTTGTTGTGGCACGCTGGTTTGTTGGATTTACTAAAAACACAGTCACGACAATGATTTTTTGGGAGATCATTTAGGAATATTTTTAAAATTTTAAAACATGTTTCTATCCCGAATATCCCTTGAAATCTAGTTTCTAATCCAATTTGAATCACTCAATTTGGATCTCAAACAAAAAAGTTATGACCAGAACAATGATTGAATGTAGAGTAGGCAACGTAGGAACAGAGTTGGGACAATCAAGTTTTGGGTACCTAAATAGATGATTTTTTCAAACCAGTTTCTAAATCATGCTCCCATATGAATCTATTTTAAAATTCAATTTGAATCATTCCATTTTGATATCATATGGAAAATTTATGCCCAAAATACTAACTACCTATCCTAAATCAACACTCCCAAAACTCTGCTTCCTAGGCTATTCATTGGCATATTTGAACTATCAATTCTTCTTGAATTCATAACCTGTTTCTAGTGGAGATACATATGTGAATCTACGTTCATATCCAATTTTAATCAATCCAATCCATCATCATATGAAAAATTTATGCCTAAAACTGTGACTGTTGTTCTAGGCTGGAAATCAAAAACACCTTTATCATGCATGTTGTCCCTGAACAGATTTGACATACAATTTCATGGAAATTTCAAAACCCATTTATAATGGAATCAACCATATGAATCTATTTTCATTTGGATTTGTAATCACTCAAATCAGATGTGAAAGGAAAAAGTTATCAATGAAACATTGTTGGGTAGTCTAGGTGGTCACCTCTCTCCCGTAGGTAACAAATGAATTTTGTTTTTTCTATATTTCCATGGTTTTGTTTTTATAAGAAATACTTGTCATTTTTTGCATATGTTTTGGATGAAGGGATAGTTCACACCTCTCTTCTTCCATTATCTCACGTTTTATTGCAGGCAAGTGATACTTTTTTTGTAGGTCCCAAAAATATTAAAGAGGGTCCATCCATGTACAAATGATTCTTGAAGACAAAATTTCATGCCAAATGGGAATGTCTTCCATAAATCCAATAATGAATATGAAACATCATGTGATGTTATACCATGTTTAAATATCAAGTTCCTAGAAGCTTATTCTAGTAGTGTCTCAGTTGAAGACAATAACAATAAGACTTTTTCATCAAGTTGCAAATGGATCCATAACGGGACACGTGAAGAATTGATTTGAAGATTTTGAAGACCAAAATTCCAGAAGTCAAGTGCCATTTCTATATCAACCATTGCTACATCATCCATGCCATTACTACCAAAGAATCCTTCCAGATACCTAAGGCTGATCATGCTCGTTCACCAACACCATGGTATGCCTATGCATTTCCTTCCTTTTAGCTCATACTTTCATGATGAAGTTCATAAAGTCTCCTTTTCATATGTGGTTATCTCTGAAAGAAAATAAACTTTGCCAGAATATCTTTCATATAACCACTACACTTAAATCAAAACTTCATCCCATTCTCTAAGTTTCCACGACTTTCTGCTCCACCCACCCCTAACCCACACAATTCAGCTTGGACCACTTACAATGCCAAGTTACCTCACTGTCCTATCTCATTACCAAAAACAAATTGATGGTGAAATTTTCTGACTCTGAAAACCCTCTAGGCGCATTCAGACAAATCTTGTTCGAAAACGAGCTTGTTGGTGGACAAGGTTTGCAAATAACATAATAAATAAACAACTACATCCAAGTTGATCTCCAAATAAATATTTCTAGGACTTGCTGCTCTATCAGAAGATTGCTCTCAACTCTAGATATCAGTTACCACATATTGTGCTACGAGTTCCAAGTTCCACATTGCTCTTTCTTGCAAAGTTTTTACATAATTGTGGACCACATCAGATCTCATGCTTCTAAGGATGTTGCTACAAATTTCATGACATTCTTGGGTAGGTACAAGTATGCCTCTTTTTCCTTATTGTTAAGCAAGTTCATTGAATTCTATGGATTTGTATTTAGAAATACACTTGAACCTTTGTCCTACCTGCTCCTCATTTGCTATTTTTCCAAGGGCACAAAAAGTCTCTAGTTTGGGGTGGGGGGCGGGGGGTGTGTAATCATTATTCATACCTTTTAAATACAATTTCCTCATGTTCATATGATGCTTTAACCCTTGGAGGATTCCCATGTAAAATGTTGTTATTCCCATATAAAAAATTTACTTCCACACATATTTTTTGTTGCTATAGAAATTTAGCACCCTCATTGGTTTTCACATGAGCCCAACTCAGAATCCAAATCTACCAATGGGAGGTTGTTATATACATATAGGACATGATTTGGCACCTCTTAGATCACATCAAATTCAAACTGAGCACTCGGGAAAAGCGATCAAAGTAAAGTCAAAGGTATATTTCAGTAGCTATAGGAATTCCTATAGCAATCATATTTCAAATTCCAATAGACATTTCATTGGTTGGTATACCTACACCACTTCATATCAAATTCAAACACATGGGCTTTGTTCACAAAGTTCACCAGATGGTTCAACTTCTATTGAATATATTGCAAACTAAATAGGGAGTGTGCTATCTCAAAGTCAAACCAAAATTAGAACTTGGCAATTTCAAAATAGTGAAATCTACAACCAAAGTCAAACCAAGAAAATCCAAGACATGGGTTTTGTGCCCAATATAATTCTTTGAGTAAATAGTAGGAAAATTTCTCCGAAAATGCACAACGAAGAATATGTGAGCAAGTTTTTAAGGAAGATTTCTACTTTTTACCATTATGTACGAATAAAACTAGAAATCAATATTTTTTCACAATTGGGTATTTTCTTCATCGAAATGAAACTTTGAAGGTACATTACGGTAAAGAAGGTAAAAATACATTGGCTCCCTTTTGAAGCACTCAATTTGGCCTTAAAATGAGTTTGTGGCATGGATTTTTGAGCATTTGGGCAACTTGGACAACAAAAGAATTGGTATGTTTTCATATTTGAAGTAGTTTTATTGTGACCCTCTTTCCTTGATTTTCTCTATTCAAGAAAGAATAGAGGGAACACTATTGTTGCTATGCAAGAACCAACATTGACCACAAATGAATTTGATATACATGGACAATCCCAGGAAGCTACTGGAAGAAAGAAACACGTTGCTCCACAAGAACCTACAATAGAATAAGTTGTTCTTGAAGCCATTCCTACATAAGAATTTGTTTTCATACACCAGGGAGGAAAACAAAGGTATGAGTTCATTTTCATGGTTCATTGATGCATCTCTTGGTCCATATTTTCAAAATTTGTTGTGAGTTACAGGGTTACCATCAAACATAAACCAGGTTGTGACTCATTGGAGGCTGCATCACATCTAATTTGTGGATTACAATCATATTAGACACATGTTATAAAGGTGTTTGATGAGTTATAAAGTTCATAGATATTCAAAGATCATCATGGTTGTTGGTTGCCAGTAGCAATTTACATGGTCATCTTGTTGCTTGAAGGTTGTCCTTTTGCTTACAGGATTAACATTGTCTTCCTCTCCTAATATGAAACCTTTTAGCAAGGTTGGTTGTGCATACAACAACGTCCTTGAGTATTTGCTTGATCCCATCCATATCAAATGAAAAACAAATTGTGACAACCTTTAAATCATTGGTAAACATACACATGATCTTGGTATTTCTATCCCATGGTGCTAATCTATCTTGAACCATGGCTTTAGAAGACATCTTGAGGTTACACGTGTGGTATTATGGAGGTATTTACCCATGGGCAATCAGTTGGCAGCCATGACATCATAATTGATAACAATAACAATGGTCATTCTTAACATGTTCCCAACAAGTATTTTCTTCATATATTCAATATAACCTTGATTTGAGCTCTGAAGATTGTCATGAATTTTTAGGGAATTAATGCATGCAAACATAGTGATTGTATGAGGGAAAATTTGAGCTCATCTTTATTGTACTTTTAAAAATGGTATATGAACTATTGTTAGCATCCCGAGATAGAGTTGAGTTCACTACGTTTTGTTGATATTTGAGCTCATATGTAACTGAGTAGTTTCGAAGACATCATAACATATCTGTGGAATAAATATGGCATTTCTCCAGGTAGGATCATGACAATAGCAGTCAAGAAGATTTTTTATGCTACTTTTTGAACTATATATCAACTTGATTTTAATGACTTCCTAGAGAACAACAATGATCTAATTTTTGTGCCAACAAGATGACCTGAAAGTAGCAATAGAAGGGGTTTTTCTTATTTATTTTGGTAGCTTATATGAACTCTTGACAACCCTAAAATTCATGTTTGTGGAGCTAGTCATTTGTTGCTGCAAACACATTATTTTTCCTAGATCTCTTCTAGCTAATAAAAATGGATCATGAACAAGTAAAATCTCAAAGGAGCTCATTATAGATGACAAGATTCTAATTTCTAAGGATGGAGATCAGTTTGCATAGGAGTCAGTCCAGGATATTGGAGATAAGACTATTTTTCAAATCTTTTGTAATTGGCTACATAACCTTCTTTTGGTCATGGAACCTACTTTTTTGTTGCAGAACACTGCACAATTGCTACATATCTTCCTAAGGTGATTATTTTGAAGTGAATATTTGTCACAAGGTCTCTAAAATTTTCTAAGTAGTTCTGGTAATGTTTATGAAGAAAAATTGTTTGATGGATCAACTAATTTTTCTATGGGGAATCATTTTTTTCATTCATGATTTTCCTTTAGGAGAAGATTCATTAATGAGAATAGCATATTTTGAGAAATGGATCAGCCATTACTTGAAGGGATTTTTATCGGGCATGTGATCTAAGTGGATATTGGTGGCCACCCACCTCTTCCAACTGGCTCCTCTTGTCCATTTTTCGTTCAACATGTTCTTCTATACTGCTTTGTAATTGTGGGTTATATACTTTTGGGGATATCTAAAGTCCCACACATCCTCCAGGTGGATACATGTGGCCTCTCGCCTAATCCAACTAGCTTATTTTGCATGTTTTCATGTTAGCACATCTTGTTGTACTTCCAGGGCCGTTTTGGGGCCCCAAATGTTGTTTTCTTGGATCTCCACAGTAAAAATATAGATGAAGTCAAATTTTGACAAGAAAATGTGTATCTCTCTAAAAAACCTTTCCAACAGGCTATCACGCACCTAAAAGAGAGGCCGTATGTAAAATTTATGACCCTGGGAAGTTCAGGTACCAAATTACACCAACTTACCCATATTTCCCATATGACTTTTGGCGTTTCACCTTCTAGGGTTAGGTTTTTGGATGTCTAGGGTTTTGGCATTCATGAGTAATATAAAAAATGCCTCTAGAGCCTCATTGTAATCCATTCTGCTCAGATGAATGCACGTAGCATCCACATCTCTTCTCAGAGATAACTACCACCATTCGAGCAAGTGTTTCAGTTCTGTAGTTTTTCAGTTTCAAACTATTTCATTATTTAATAGAAGATATTTTTCACTGGATATCTGTGTTATTATTCATATCTATGTGTTTATTGTATTCAATATGTTAATCAGTTCATTCCTCTCCTAAATCAGGATCAGTGGTATTAGAGTGGTCTTCTCTTCATTTATTTTTCTTCGTGCATGTCCCCGACAAGATCTGGGTACAAGAAGGTGGAACTCGAACCAATCGAGCAATTACAAGATTGGTCGCGTCGAGGTCGACAAAAACCCATGGGGGATGAAAAGAAATATGATGGACCAGGAGATCATATTAAAATGTTGCTCGAGGAAGCCCGCACACGACAAAGGAACATAATTATGGACAACTTTGCGCAGATCCTTTGACGACTTCCCACAGGAGAGGCATCTTCATCAAGCGGCCATGCAACCCCATTCAAGGTACATGTAAATTTTGATATTCCATTATTTGAAGGACTGATAGATGCATATGTTGTAGATAAATGGTTGAATCTGCTCAAAGGGTATTCTTCGGTCCAAATTTTTTCCGATAGGGAAAAGATCACTTTTGAACTCCTCAAGGCCATTCCTTATGTTAAAGAATAGTGGGATACTTACTCTGAGAAAAGGGCCTTAGAGGAATCTACAATGTTTGTGTTGGCCCCTACATGGGATTCCTTCCGAGACGCCATTAAAGAAAAATACTACCCAGTTGGAAGCTACGAGGACCAGTACACTAGATGGACCACCCTACATCAAGAAAGGGACCAGACAGTACCAGATTTCACCAATATTTTCCATACCCTACACACCAAATTGGGTATCAAAGACTCTGAGCATCATCTGGTGCTCAAATATCATGGTTGTTTGCATAGATACATTCAAACTGAAATGGAATTCATGGACATCGCCTCATTGGGCATAACTTATAGATACGCCGTCAAGATCGAGCATAAATTTAAGAAGAAAAGGCGAGAGTTTGGATCTGCAAACCCCTCACAGTCGAAGCAGGGAAAAGGCACCCCCAACCCAAATAACAAGGGACCAAGTCGAGATGGTCACCCTCAAGACAACCAGTCCAAGCCACAACACAAGAAGAGAAATGAGAAGATGAAGAAGGACACATGAAAATTGTGTGAGTACCATAAAAGTCCTTGGCACAACACTGAATAATGCCTCTCCAAAAAGTCCCTCATGGCCAAGCTAAAGGCTTTCGAGTCAGAGGCCGATTTTGATTCTAAGTCAAATACTGAAGGAGGGAAGTGGATTATTGATGCTAAACCCAGTGCCACTATCACTACCACCAAAGTCCAGCCAATCGAACCAGAAGAACCAGAGGAAGGGGAAAACCTCTTTCACTCACAGATGTGGGTAAAGGGGGCTCTGCTTCATTTCATTGTCTATAGCCGTAGTAAGAAGAATATGATTTCAACAAAGGTCATCAAGTGGCTAGACTTGCCAATGACACCACACCCGCAACCCTACACCATCGGTTGGCTTTTCCAAGGAAGAGATCTCTGTTTCAGCCAACAATGTCGTCTTCCCTACGACATCAAGCCTTTCAAAGATGAGGTACTGTGTGATATTTCTCCCCTTGAAGTTTGTGATGTTATTTTAAAGAAACCATATTTGTGGAAGCATCATACTGTGTATGAGTCTAGACCCCGCAATGTTATTATTACATTGGGTAGACAATTGTACAGGATCCCAGAGGTAGCACCACCTACTACTATTTCTTTAATCTCTGCTAAGCAATGCAGTAAGGTCATTTCATAGACCGAGAAGTTTGTATTCTTTGTGATCCATGCTCACAGTAAGAAGAAGGTCGCTGCCACATCTGTGGCCTTTACACAACACCTCTCTTTGCAGCAGAATCAAGTGGATGGGATCGTGGAATAATACAGAGACATCTTCTCCTCACCTACAGGGGTACCAACACACTACCAAGTCAAGCATCCAATTGATCTAACCCCTGATGCACCTCTACCTAATGGACCAGTATATCAGTGCTCACTGACGTAAAATGATGAAATCAAGCGTCATATATGAGAGCTTCTTCAAAAGGGGCACATAATACCCAAATCCTCCCCTTGTGAAAGATCGATTGTAGTGGTGCAGAAGAAGGATGGGACTTGGTGAATCTGCATTGATTACAGATCCCTAAACAAAATCACAGTTAGGAACCGCTACCCCATTCCCAGGATTGATGACCTTCTTTACCAACTCAAGGGGAAAAAGTTCTTCAACAATATTGACCTAAAGTCTGGCTTCCACCAGGTTCCCATCGAACCAACTGATGTATGGAAGACAACCTTCAAGTCTAAAGAAGGTCTCTACGAATGGCTAGTCATGCCCTTTGGCTTAACAAATGCACCAACCACTTTCATGAGGTTGATGGATGATGTATTGAGACCATTCACCAACTCCTTTGTTGTAGTATATTTGAATGACATCCTCATCTTCAACAAAACATGGGAGGACCACATGCGGCATATTCAACAAGTTTTGAGCACTCTGCGATAGCACAAGATTTATGCCAATTTGGAAAAATGCTCTTTTGGCATGAACATGGTCCAATACTTGGGCTACATTGTTGACGAGCATGGGGTAAATTTTGATCCAGCTAAGATCCAAGTCATCCGTGACTGGCCAGACCCAACCACACTGATTGAGCTTTGGAGGTTCTTGGGACTAGCCAACTTCTACCGACGGTTTGTGTTTGGATTCTCCCATATTGCATGGGCCCTCAGCCAGGTGACCAAGGGCGGTGGTAGGTCCAATTTCATGTGGGAGAAGAAGCATAAATTCACATTAGATGATCTGAAGTATCGCTTGTGCTCATCTCTCGTACTCTCCTTGCCTGATCTGCAACAACCATTCGATATTGAGACTGATGCATCCGACTATGTTGTGGGTGTTGTTCTCACTCAGCATGGGCGTCCGATGGCATACCATAGTGAGACAGTCTCTGATACTATCCAGAAATACCCCACCTATGACAAGGAGATGTATTCCATTGTACAAGCCTATTGTCAATAGAAACATTACATTCTGGGGAAAGAGATGATCATACATACTGATCACAAGCCTCTGCAGTTCATACAGACACAGGGGAAATTGCAGAATGACTGCCATCAGAAGTGGTCCACCTACATGCAACAGTTCCATCTCAACATCAAGTATAAGACATGTATCTCCATTCATGTCGTTGAATGCCTCAGTCGACCTCATGTGGCTGCACTCACCACTGTGCTCCATTCCTGTGGACATGAAGCATCTGAGTGGCTCGAAATTTATCAGCAAGATCCAGACTTCGCTACTACCTATCAGCTCTTGGGTACAGGCACAACTATCACTGATTTTCACACTCAGGACGAACTCATATGCCACCTGGGCCATCTCTATGTTCCTACAAGAAAGCATGCAAATATGATTTGGGAAGCCCACTACAGTCGGGTGGTAGGACATTTTGGTGTAGAGAAAACTGTGGCCATTCTTCAAAAACATTTTTATTGGAAATTTTTTTACAGGATGTCAGCAAGTATATCAGATATTGCACTTCCTATGCCATTTCCAAGCCAACCATCAAGAAGAAAGGCTTATACACCCCTCTTCCTATTCCCGAGAAGCCTTGGGAATCCATCTCAATGGATTACATGTCTATCTTGTCATCCACCAAGAAAGGAAATGATTGCGTGTTTGTAGTCGTTGATCATTTTTTTAAGATGGCCATCCTTACAGCCTGTAAGAAGAATGTCATAGCAGCAGAGACTGCCAAGATCTTCTTTGAATGAGTGTGGGTCCACTTTGGGATGCCACATACCACCATCTCCGATTGAGACAACAAGTTCCTAATTTTTTTTTGATCGAGTCTCTCATATCTATTGGACACCAAGCTCACAAAATCCACTGCTTTCCACCCCGAAACAGATGGCCAAACAAAGGTCGTCAATCGGATGATTGTGCACATCCTTCACATGTACAATTCTAAGCATCCAAGTACATGGGACGAGAGTCTCCCATATGTCCAACACAGTTACAACAAGGCTCTCCATAGTTCCACCAACCATAGCCCATTTCAGGTGGGTCTAGGATTCCAACCCTTGGGACCCATTGATGTTGCACTTACTCTTGCCACCGCATAGACAGACTCTTCCCCTGATCAGCCCGCAATCAACAAAGCCACCAGATTCATTGAGCATATTCAACACATCTGCCAACAGGTCCAAGATATTTTTTAGAAATCCAATGGTAAGTACAAGCAATGCCATGATCAACATAGGGTACCACACCAGTTTCAGGTTGGCGACAAAGTCTAGTCGCATTTGCAAAAGGAGCGTCTCACCATGCCCCATCAGAAGTTTCTCCCACTTTGTTATGGGCCTTACACTATCACCAAGGATGTGGGTAGATTTTGAGCTCAACACTCCACCCTTCTTTGGCCTGCATCCATTATTCATCGTGGACCTCCTTCGACCATATTTTCCACCATTATTGGACACCTACGAGAATGTAGAACACATGAAACCAATAGAGCTCAACCCTGACTGCATGGAACAAGCATCCACTGATTAGATAGTGGACACACAGGTCAAGGGCACTCGCCAGCAGATGATCCAATTTTATCGGGTTGTCAAGGCAGGGAAACTCCTAGACCAAGGCAAGTGGCTCACCCGGGTCCAAATACAATAGAAGTTTCCTCACCTGATGGGGGAACTCAACACAATGGAGACCATTGCTTCCTAAGGGGAGAGGATTGATCCAAGTGGATATTGGTGGCCACCGACCTCTTCCAATTGGCTCCTCATGTCCAATTTTTGTTCAGCACATTCTTCAGTACTTCTTTGTAATTGTGGGTTCTACACTTCTGGGGTTGTCTAAAGCCCCACACATCCTCCAGGTGGATATGGGTGGCCTCTCGCCTAATCCAACTGGATTATTTTGTATGTTTTCATGTCAGTACATCTTGTTGTACTTCCAGGGTTGTTTTGGGGCCCCAAACATTGTTTTTTTGGCTCGCCACATTCAAATTGTAGACGGAGTCAAATTTTAATGGAGGAATGAGTATTTCTCTGTAATACCTTTCTAACGAGCTATCACACACCTAAAACAGAGGTCGTATGCAAAAGTTACGACCCTGGGAAGTTGAGGTACCAAATTACACCAACTTACCCATAGGGCCCACATGAATTTTGGTGTTTCACCTTCTAGGGTTAGGTTTTTGGATGTCTAGTGTTTTGGAATTCATGAGTAATATCAAAAAGGCCTCTAGAGCCTTATTGTAATCCATTTTTCTTAGACGGATGCACGTAGCAGCCACATCTCTTCTCAGAGATAGCTACCACCATTCGAGCAAGTGTTTCAGTTCTGTAGTTTTATAGTTTCATCCTATTTCATTATTTAATAGAATATATTGCTCATTGGATATCTGTTTTATTCTTCATATCTGTGTGTGTATTGTATTCAATCTGTTAATCAGTTCGTTTCGCTCCTAAATCCAGATCAACATTAAATTGATGATTTTTTTCTCTTCAACAGAGAGGTATTGACAATGGTCTTGTTTAAATGTCCATTGGAAAATGGAAGCATCATTCGTTCAACTTGGTTGATACATAGGTACAGGTTGCATGAAGACATGCAACAAATTATGTTTGGGGGAGATGTTGAGTCATATAAATTCCATCTTTTGCCACCTTTTTGGCCCTTACTTTTAATTCTTTTCACTTCCCCACGACCTTGTATTAATCCTGTTTAATGCTTAGTTGTTGGATTTTGGTTTAAAGTGTTTTCCATTACATTTATTAGTATTTCGTTGACTTATGATTAACATTTGGAAGAATTGGTATATTTTGAATTTACTTATGAATAATG
>SNQJ01S0075001.1:81585-96742 GCA_010110895.2 Picea sitchensis
GGATTTCTTTAGGTAAATCATTCATGTAAGTATTGGTAAGGATAACTCTCGGCTTCCTCACTACAACAAATTTCATTTCTTGATCTTTCTTGATTTCCTTCAAGAGTTCCTTCCCATTCGTGAGAAGTATTCTTGTGCTGGCTTCTTCCTTTTCTTTCTTCTCTTCTATTGGCAGTAACATGTGGGTTCTACCATTTTTTTCAAGAGTATAAGTATTCTTCCTCCCATCATGAATGTCATTCCTATCAAACTGCCATGGTCTCCCCAAACAAATATGACAAACATCCATGGGAATTACATCACATAGAATCTCATCTTTATAGCCTCCTATATTAAATTCAACTTTGCATTGTTGACTTACCATTACTTGATGTCCTTTCTGCAACAATGATACTTTATATGGACTTGGGTGTGTAGTTGTCTCCAGCTCAAGCTTCTCCACCATTTCTGTAGATACTATATTATCAGTGCTCCCACTATCTATAATCATTTTGCAAACTTTGTCCTTTGTTTTACAAGAAGTCCTGAACAATCTCATTCACTGAACTGAGCTTTCTATTTCTTTCTCTGGCTTTAGAAGGACTTTCCTCATCATAAGGTTTTGTCCTCCTTTTGTTGCTTCTGCTTCCACATTCTTCTGAGCTTCATAAATGTGTGATTCTCCTCCTCATTATTTCTTTCTCTGGCTTTAGAAGGACTTTCCTCATCATAAGGTTTTGTCCTCCTTTTGTCAAGACATGTGTCTTGTCTTTCCATAGGCATAACATTTAACTCCACCTCCTTTACCTCTTCCTCTTCCTCGAGGAAAATAATTTCTCCCACCAAACAATCTTCTTCGAGAACTTCCTCCTATTTCAAGGTGACCATATGATTTCTCAGTATCATCCTTGTTTTTCGGTGCCTTATCATAGATAATTCCCTTACCTCTATTTGAGCCTCTGCTTCTGTTTTGATGACTCTGGTTTCTGGCTAACTTTGCTTCTTCCTTCAGTGCAATCTAATAAGTATCTTCCACTGTCCTCATAGTCATCATTCTGATCTCATCCTGAATTTCATACCTTAAGCCATTTATATACCTGGAAAAATTTTCATCATCCTTCTCTCTTTCTAGTCCTAATATTCAGCCTATATAATTCTTCTGTATACTCTTTCACTGTCATACCCCTCTGTCTCAGGTTCTACAACTTTCTGAATAGATTTATCTGGTAATCCTTAGGTGTGAATTTATCCTTCAATTTGGCTACCATCCTATCCCAATTCTTTATCTTTTGTTTGCCTTTTCTCCTTCTCTCTGCCTGTAGTTCATCCCACCACAATGTTGCATGTCCTTTTAATCTGGTGACAACATGTCTCACCTTCCTTCCTTCGTCGACATATTCATAGTCAAAATACTTGTCCATGGACCTTATCCAGTCCAATATCTCTTCGGCATCCAAGTTACCTTCATACATTGGGACATCCATCTTTGATCTAGCTCCCAACTTCACAACAACTTTCAAGAAGAGTTCATCGCCTGCATCTTCTGCTGTAGCTTCTTCAACTTCTATTTCTTCACTCTCTGCATCACTGATGTCTCCAATGCCATATGTTCTCCTTTGCATTGCTTCCATCTCTTCCAACCTTGCGCCAAGTTCTCTCACTTCCCTTCCTACAACATGATTTACGATAGGTGGATCCACGCGTATCCTTGGCGGCATTATTTCAACTGCTCCTAACACACATATACAACTTCAAGTTTTTTTTAGGCTCTGATACAACTTGGTGCAGACCCCCCTTCTCTCCAAGGGATGCGCGACCTCCCAGTCTAGGATTGTTCACAATACTCTTCGATTCCCTGTTTGAATCTCCGAGAAACAATCCACGGGTCTTTATGAAACTCCTCCTGCGCGAATTAACATTGGGCACAAGCCTTTTCCACGTGTCCATTGACTATGACTACGAGCCTAACCAAAAGGCACTTCATGGCTTCGTATGTCTGAGATTTGTATGTGAGCCATCCTTGACTCTCCCAACTCCCAAACTCCCGAATTCCAAACTAGGAGTCTCGCAAGTACTAACTCTGTTCCCGCGGACCCCTCCGATATGACCTTGGGCTATGACCCTGGGCTTAACTCCTTTAAGCGCTTTGGGTTTTCACACTTCTTGACTTTGTGTATTCAAATGTGAGCTATCCAACCCTTCCAAATTCACGAGCTCTGAACTAGGGCTTAATAATACTAGCTCCTTTTCTTAACCTCCGTTAACATGACCCTTTGCTATGACCTGGGGCCCAGCTTCCAAGCACTACAAGACTTTGTATTTCACAAACTTGTAAAATAGCTCTCCTCCCTTTCCTCGAAGTCCGAATTTCCGATGAAAAGAACCAATGGTTCGATCTTCCCTTAGATCGAAAACTCCTATCTCTCCTTAACTTTTTAGTGTTGAATAACTCTCGCCCTTATCCTCCTCACAACTTTTATGGATCTAACGGTGCACGACTATCGACGCTTCTCCCTCCAAGAGTCTCTACCGTCCGTCCAAGTTTTCAATAGATCCTTTCAGAATAACTTGATGTCAACCCTTTTGAGCTTGAATTATTTCCTGACTTGAAAGATTTCAATTGTTTCAAAGGTCTCAGCGGTGTTTTCCCTATTGAGATTTTGTCAATGAAATTTGACTTCACCTTGGCGGACACTTACGCTCCTGCGTGAAAACTTTCACTATTCTTCTTTGAGCTTTTAACTTACTTAGTCTCCAAGGGATTCAACCCTTCTGCATCTTTCAAAATACTTTTTGATGCCCTCCCGGTACACTCTGTGCTCGACCTTCTGAGCTTTTGAACTTAGAATAAGTTCACCTCTATGCGCACTCCTTGCACTTAATATGCACACTCTGCATACAAAAGTTCCACGCTATCTCTTATGATATTTGAGTCAAAGAAAGACTCTCTCACACACACTCCTTGCATTCAGTATGCACTCCTTGCATGACTTACAAAAGAGAAACACTTGAAACTTATTCAATTCTTCATAAATCCATTTATTCACCATGAACATCACACATCCATAAAACACATAACAACATTAAAACTCTAAAACAATATCAACACTGTACATCTGGATCAATTTCCTATGTTCTATTCATTTAAAAAAACACACATGATTACACTGCTATCTCTTATAGTCATTACAATGAAAACTTTCCTAAGGACCCAAAGCTTCCTCTCTCTTCTTCCTCCTATCTAAAATCTATCACCTATCACTCTAGCAGTTAAATACTCATCTTAATTAATGCAACCTAATGACTAATGTGGGCTAATATCCTACACTTGTAGTATATTACAGTCGTGTAAGGATTTACAATGATCCATCAGTTCAAACGGTGGCCCAAATTTACATACAACTAATTAATTAATGAGAGATTCAAAAAATCTCCACACCGCTACCAAGCTGGTTAAGAGTCGGTTTGGCTCTTTCAATGTGTTGAAGTGTCAACTTCGCTTCCACGTCCGCTTTTCTTTGATTTGATAGCGATGCTCCTACATCACTAACAATAGGAGTAATGATTCGTGGAAATAAAAAGTTTCGTCCATATCAAAATATAATGTGGTGGCAACAGGGTCTTAGTAAGCATGGTGGTGTTCAAAATGGTCATTGCTAAGATTGAATTAGTTTTCTTTGATTCTCTGTTGAGTGGTGTGTTTCATTTTCCACAATGCAGTTTCCATTTCTTAGAAAACATATTAGATAATTAATGCAAGATATAAAACTATATCCCGCATATACAGTGCACAACATCTCGCAAGCAATTGGACCCTAGGTGTAGATAATTAATGTATGAATTCTATAATTACTAAGGTGATTATTTAGCCCAACAATAGGAGACCAGGATTCATTCATATCACAAGCCTTTGCAATTTCTCCAGACCTAGAGGAAACTAGAGAATTCATGCCACCTGAAGTGGGTTACTTTCTTGTAGTAGTTTCATCTAGTCATCGAACACAAAAAGGGTAGAGACAACATGGCAGTTGATTATTTGAGTAGACCACCATTATCACATATAGTTTTTCTTGACAAAAAGAGTTTTAATAGAGAAGGATGGACAAAGTTGTAGAGTAATGATGTTGAGTTCAAAGTTATCTATGTTGCTCTCTAGCATGATGCAATGCTACCCATGTAGGACCTATTGTAGATATCATTGATTTATTTTTGTGGAATGATATTCTTTATTGTCTTGGTAAATTATATGTACTTGTAGGTTAACCCAAAAAATAGTTGATTTGAGAATATCATTCTCCCAATCTGTTGGAGAATTCGAAATGGATAATACAATAACTACTTTGCAGAGGCAATTCTATTGGGCTTGCAATGTGAAATACGATGTTGAATACTATGTCACATAGTGTGTTTCATGTTCAATTATTAAACCATCTAATTGCCATTTGGGTATATATACAACGTTGCCCATTCCTTCTAGAACTTATAAATCTTTTATCTTAGATTTTATTTTGGGGTTATCCATGATTGTCTACTTATTATTGTTGATTCTTTTTCCAAGTTGGCTATATTGAACATGTATAGGAAGATAAACACTACCCTTAACAAAGTTCGATTGTACTTCAATCATGTTTGGGCCCATTTTGGTTTAACATCTTCCATAGTGTTTAATCATGATCCTAGATTTCTTAGTCATTTTTAGAAGACCCTATGGTCAATGATTGACACCAAACTCAAGCACTCTATCCCTTCCACCCTTAGACAAATGACCAAATAGAAGTTGTCATATAACCTTAGTCCATGTATTGTGCATATACAACCATGCACTCCTTGGTAGTTGGGATGAAAACCTACCTTTTATACAACATGCTTATAACATAGCTCAACATAGCTTTACCAAGAATATATTTTTTCAAACTTCTTTTAGTTCTAACCTTTCCATCCCTATAGAAGTATTAATCTTATAGCCATCAACATCATTTTCTCCTCGACAAGCCAAAGAACAAGATAAAGCCACAACCTTCATCAATAAAGTTTAACAAGTCCATGAACATGTCCAGACTATCTTGCAACACCAACAACATACGTACAAATAAAGACATGATGCACATCAAACCACTTCAATGTGGTCCTTATTGCCTATTTAAAGCAGTCGGTTATAGTTCTTTACAACTTGATCTATCACCATACTTGTAAATGCATCCAATATTCAATGTGGATCTAATAAAGCACCATTGTTTGCCATTGTTTAATGGAAACCCAAGGTTTAATGCATATTTATTTAGATCTATAACACTTAGCACCAACTCAAATTGATTATATCATTAATTAATAGATCAAGTCTACTCACCAATAAGGCATTCCTTTGTTTCAAGTTGCTAGAACTAAGAAATATCCAAATCAAGCTAATTGGTACACCCTCAAGTAGTTGAGAGTTTAGTTTCCTCGGCTACGAACTGAAGGGATGGGTTCCATTGCTTTCCTTTGTTGTCCATAGAAACCCTGAATACCCTAACCCTTGGGACATAAACAAAAACATAATATACAAGATCTATTGCCATGTAATTTTACCTCCTGCATTCTGGTTGCGAAATTACTACACATTTTTTCCTGTTAAGAATTTGGGCCTTTCAACATTGCAATATTCTTTAGATCAGAGTATAACTTCATAGAAGTAAAAAAAAAAAAATTATGGGGCTTTCTCACACTCTTATTTGAGACTTATCCCATTGGACTCCTCTTTTCATCCTGATCGCAGTGATACCTATCAAATTTTAGCCTTTTTTTTCATGTGGTCCCAACCCCCTTTCCAACACATCTACTTGGGACCCATTCCATTGGATTTCTCTTTTCGTCCTAATCACAGTGATACCTATCATTTCTTAGCCTTGTTTTTCCGTGGACCCACCTACCCATTTCACCCACCTTTCTCCCACTTATTCCTGTGTTTTCCCCTCACCATGGCCAACACTCGCAACCAAGACCTTTAAAAACACATAGATACCCACATTGAATCCAAAGTGGACCACCTAAACGAGGAATTAAAGAAGGACCTAAATTCCCACCTTGCCAACTAGCTCGAATCCCACCTTGAGTCCTAAATTGACTCATTTTCTACCAAGGTCCTAGAAAAATTGCCCATTTCTGGAATCCATTCCTCATCTGATCAACCTTCTAACCTCGAAGGTACTGCTTCCTCCAATTCCCAACAATTTCATTCCAACCCTTTTCATCATGATCTGCATCTTCCATGAGTGGAGGTGAACAAATTTGATGGATTGGATCCCACTGGTTGGGTCACTCAAATGGAACACATATTCTCTTTGCATGGCATCACTGATGACTTGGCCAAACTTCGTTACAATGTCCTCTATTTGGATCCTCAACATTGGCAATGGCATCACAAATCACGCCAAGGATATGTGGCTTGTACCTAGTTTGTGGTTGAAATTTATGACTGCTTTGACACAGATACACACTCCCTGGGTTGTCTGACCAAATTGAAACAATCATATACAATGGAAGAGTTTGTAACTAAATTTGAGAAATTATCTTTCAGAAAAGAGGGCATGTTTGATACTTTTTTTCGAGACTGCTTTATCAGTGGCCTCAAGGATGACATTTGAGCCCAAGTCATCATGACTCGCCCCCAGACTTGGTTGGAAGCTACTCAATGTTCCAAGGAATCCCAACAAGTTGTTTTTTCCCAACACCACAAACCTTCTTTCCTTATGTTTCCTCGCCCTTCCACTCCTTCCCCTCATCCCACCCCTCTCAAGATCCAAAAATTAATTCGTGCAGAAATGGATGAACACCAACTCAAAGGTCTTTGCTATAATTGTGATGAAAAATACTTTATGGGGCACAAGTGTAAGGAACAAAAGTTGTTCATGGCCATCTCTGAGGATGTTGTTGAAGAAGAGATCAAGGCTTCTCATGCAACCAAGCTACTTGAGCCAACTTCTATCACTCTACCATATGATCCACTGAAAGTTGAGTTGGTCATTTCCTTGAATGCACTCACTGGATTCTCTGCTCCCCAAACCCTCAAGATAATTGGCTACATTAGAAACTGGAAGGTCATCATCTTAATTGACAATGGTATCAGTCATAATTCCATTCATCGACACATTTCTCAAGAAACTGATTGTTATATACATGTAGCCAACAATTTTCAAGTCATGATTCCAATGGAGGTTCCATGAAATGTGGGGGGCGTTGTGAAAATGTGCATATCCAAATTGGCTAGTACAACCTGAAATCTCATATGTTTGCTATTGACATGGGTGGTTGTGACATTGTGTTAGGTGAAAAATGGTTATGCACTTTTGGTCCCATCCTCATGGATTTTAAGGAATTGACCATGCAGTTTCAATAGGACGACCAACAGTATAAGTTCTAAGGAATCACAACAGGCTCCCTTGAGATCGTCAGTTCCCATCGAATGGAAAGGCTCCTAAAAAAAGACCATTCTGACATTATTTCCCAACTCAATGCCATTCATGTAATACCCTTGTTTCCCCTAGTTTGTAAATACAATTATAGCTAGCCAAGAGACTATGCCGGACTAAATATGTGTGAATGTTTGATTTGATGAACCTTTGTATAAAAGGGTCAATGTATGAATTTTTTGTTATTAATAGAAATTCGATATGTGTTTCACAACTGCTGAAAGGGGGGAAGTTTTCCAAGATAGATCATGGATGCTATGAGAGAGACGGTGAGAGGAAGCCAAGAATGGCTGAGATGACCCTCACCCGACCAGTACCTGCTGGGTGTAATTGCTCAACATTCCTTTGACCCATAAATGAATTACCAGTCAGGTTGGTAGTTGTAAGGCCATCCTCAAGAGTTAATGAGGATATGGGGTAGGGTACCCATCTGTAAGGCTTCCAGGCCCGACCACGAATTGAGATTCATACCCACACAACCTTGCCGAGGAAGGAAAGAAAGGAGGTAATTCAGGGACATAGACAGATCTGCGAGATAACAGAGTAGAGAGAACAATCTCGAGAGGAAAAGAGAAGTAGGTTTTTCGACTATGGAATAGAGAGGAAAGTTGAGAAGCAAGCTCATTTTTTTTGGCTAAAAGAAGCCAATGGAAGGGTTTGGCTACAATCTAATAAATGAGGCTGATGAGTGAATGAGGAAGTACTCGCGCAAAACTCCTTGATTGGAGTAGAGAAAACCAGTTTCCAATTTCCTGTGGGAGGAGGAGAGTAACTTCCGTCCCTGACTGTTGTGGATCAAGGAGAAAGAATCTCTCTCAGAGCATCATGGTCTAGCTCGGGGGTGGCCAGTGGTAAATCCGTCATGAGTGATTGTGCCTGTGGTTGGGAGGAAACAAGGACCCCTTTCAACAATCACTTCACATTCTCCATTTCTAATAAGTATTATCATACTCTGTGTATACATATATTGGATGCGATGATGAATGTCTATTTTTATGGTTAAGTCTTTCAATATTTGAACAATTATTAGAAATGTTCTTTTGATTTTGTAAACTGCTATATCCATATAGTCTTTGATTTATTTCAGTGTAGTTTCTAGAGAGTATGGGATGTGAGTTTGCAGAAGAGTCAGGGTAGGATTGACTGAAACGTCTAAGTCCTGCCAACCCTTTGAAGTTTACCTTAGGGGGAATATCAAGTTCAAATTCTATGGGAGAAGGGTGTTTTCCCTTCAGACTATCCACCCATCTAACTGAGGGCTCATGCCTATGTCCTTAACCCATTTGTTGCTAAAAATATTTTCACTTAGCCCAAAATATTTCCCAAAGGACCCATGTGACCATGGCCTAGTAACCCTGCGCTAGTTCGAAAGGAGCTAGCTCTTTCGACTTCGGGACTTGTGGCTCCACAATCCTCGAAAACAACTGAAGGCTGAAGTCACAAATTGATGGGAGCCATCTATCTGGGGATCCAGTGGAGATCCCTCTCAGCCGTTAGATCGGACTTAGGAAGGGAAGAGTTAAGTGCTTTGACGAAGTTCTACTTCAGAAGAATAAGAGTGGTCTAGCGCTGAAACGCCTGAACGTCGGAGTCACGAAGTAAATCGGGACCATTCAAAATGGAGGGACATGTGTCCACAGATCAATGGTTATCCGGAAGTCTGGGTATTCGGTGGTATAGGGGTGCATGAGTTTCCCCAGAGCTCTGCAAGTCGGAGAAAATCCTGGTCGTGGATGCTAGGTACACATGGTGATAGATCTGGCGTGGTCCGGAGGGAAATCCGGGAGATACATGCCAAACTCCCAAATGTCAAACTTCGGAAGTGATATGGACCATCGATCTTCGGATCCTTCGAGATTCCTCCCTATCTTCGATCTAAGAAGCCCACCCTCGATTACCCAACTGACCAGAAATGTGACTCCAAAATCCTCGAAATTAGTCGAAGGATGAAGTCACAAATTGATGGAGCTATCTATCCGGGATTCAGTTGGAGATCCCTCTCTCAACAAGTTAGATCGGACTTAGGAAGGGTAACATTAAGCACTTTGGAGAAGTTCAACTTCAAGAGAATAGTAGTGGTCTAGCTCTGAAACTCCCGAATGCTGGAGTTGCGGAGTTAATATGGACAGTTGAACTTGAGGGACATGTGTCCACAGATCAATGGTTATCCAAAATTTTGGGTATTTGATGGTATCATTGTGTAGACATAAGGACACACAAGTTTCCCCGAAGCTCTACAAGACAGAGTAAATCCTGGTCGTGGATGCTAGGTACACATGGTGATAGATCCGGCGTGGTCCTGAGGGAAATCCGGGAGATACATGCCAAACTCCCAAATGTCAAATTTACGAAGTGACATAGATCGTCGATCCTCGAATTCTCTCCTTATCTTCATCACAGCTTCCACTGACACTAATCCATCAACGACCGGATGTAATATCGCATTCCTACTTGTCCTCTATCTAAGTTCGTCCATCGAATTAGAGTCGTTGGATGATAGGGTAAGTGGAAAACGATCCTATAGTTCAGATACTTAATACTCCTGAGGAACTTGTCCAAGAGTCTACGAAGGAAACTAGAGCCATGAACACTCTGAAATTAATCTCGGTCGTTGGTAGGATGATGACACTTGGCGCCATATTAGAGAGTCCGAAGACTTAGTTCTTCGGGGATCCACGATGAGAGGATTTGGAAAGCCTCCAGTCTCATCGGCGGAGCCACGAAGTAAAAGGAGTCATAGATCAATGGATCTATGTGGACTCTTACTGACTATGAGATTGAAGGTCTAAGGAGCTATCAGTCCAAGATGACGTGGCATCCTAATGTCATTCAAGGTGATGTGGACCCACATTATTCGTGCCATGTGTCACCCAGATATGGATGATTCACATACCCTTTATGCCTGTTAGAGCATGACATGAGTCACCCCCTAATGATGACAAGTGTCAGCCCTTGACCCTCGCGGCGTGTCGGTTTCTAGTTCGTGCCCGCCTGGCCAACATGGTTGGTGACATGTCTGGGACTTCAGGAGTCTGAATAATTTAGGAGTTCAGAATATTTGAGCGTAGTATGGAAGAGGAAGGTACAACGAGGATTTTCGAATGCCAAATGTCCAATAGCGATCGTTGATCACAGAAAACGTAGATTGAAGACCATCGATCATCGACTACCAAAACGTCGAAACGTAGGATGTTCAACACTAAATGTTGAACACCGATCATCGAATGTCTAAGGCCATGTGGCGAGATTTCGGGACTTCGGAGATTAGGAAAAATGAGGTTTCTGTGCTAAATGCCAAATCCCCCTTTTTAACTATAGGATCTCGGTGGAGGACGTGAACCATTGATTCCCTTCGCTGTTTGACGATCTAGGAGTTTGAAAACACCGTTGGAACTCCCAAATTATGGGAGTTTTGAAGTGTTGAAACCTTCGCTAAGTAGACTCTTAGTTCCTGGTTTTCAACCCGAGGTCACAAGGAGGACCCCACTAGCTATTTTAAGCGCATAGTGGGAGATTTAAACTTTGGGAGAGAAGAATGAGAGGGTTTTACTTAGTAAGGGACCGAAAATGAACCAAGGAAAAGCGAAAAATTTGATTCCCCATCCCTAGAAATGGTATTTAAGGAGTTGGGTGTGTGACAATTCAAGTAGTTGAGACACCATCTGTTCATCCTGACCTCCAATCTATACTTTCCAAACACCACATTATTTTTCCCACTCCCCATGGCCTTTCCCCTTCCCGCGGTGTTCATGATCATTCCATTCCTCTAATTTTGTGAAGTCTTCCTCCCAATGTCCGCCCGTATCGTCATCCCTTTGCCTAGAATAATGAAATTGAGAAAATTGTTCAAGAATTGCTCGACGCGGGTGTCATATGCCATAGTACCATCCCCTATTCTTCTCCTATGGTCATGGTCCTAAAAAAAGAAGGCACCTGCTCTCAACAAACTCACCATCAAAGACAAGTTTCCCATTCCTATCATTGATGATCTAGTAGATGAATTGAGTGGTGCTCACTACTTTACTAAACTTGATCTTCATTCTGTTTACCACTATATATGTATGAAAGAAGTTGACATTCCCAAGACGACGTTTCAAAATCATGAGGGCCACTATGCGTTCTTGGTCATGACCTTTGGCCTATGTAATGTCCCCTCCACTTTCCAAAGTCTCATGAATCATGTCTTCTGTCATTTTCTCCATCATTTTGTCTTAGTTTACTTTGATGATATTCTCATCGATAGTAAAATATGGACAACCCATCTTTCCCATGTGGATCAAGTTCTCTGTCTCCTTTATCAACACCAAATTTGCCTCAAATAATATAAATGTGCCTTTGGAGCCTCATAAGTGGAGTATTTGGGTCATATTGTTGGCAAGGATGGTGTCAGGGTGGATCCTAAGAAAATTAAAGCTATGTAGGATTTGCCTCGCCCCAAAACTCTTAAGAGTTTGTGTGTTTTTCTGGGTTTAATGGGATATTATCGCAAATTTGTTAAGAAATATGGAAAAATTGCAACCCCTTTCTGATCCAGGTAGATATCGGTGGCCACCCACCTTTTCCAACTGACTCAAAACAATTTACTGACAATTTTGGTAATTTACTATTTTTAGCAGTTTTCCGGGTCCTGAACTTATGGAGCCGTTTTGAGGCCCTAAACGACGTTTTTTGGGAAAACGAGGAGCAACATGGAAGTTCATTCGATTTTTATCACACAAAAGTTGTAGTCCTCGGATATATATTTCTAACGAGGTATCGAGCGCCCCAAACGAAGATCACATGCAAAAGTTACACCCCTGGGAGGTTGATGTATC
Organism: Picea sitchensis; assembly: GCA_010110895.2. Taxonomy (NCBI): domain Eukaryota; kingdom Viridiplantae; phylum Streptophyta; class Pinopsida; order Pinales; family Pinaceae; genus Picea; species Picea sitchensis. Next base: position 93,827 of record SNQJ01S0075001.1, read on the forward strand.
AACTACCTCCATCGGGGCCTGCAAACCTTTTGGATTTTCATCTTCCGGGATTAGGGTTTTGTAATTTACTTATGTTAAAAAGGCCTTTGGAGCCTCATTGTAACGATCATCTTCTTGCGAATGCAAGTAGCCATCACATCTCTTCTCATAGATAAGCTTCCACCATTCTAGTGAGTCTTTCACTCTGTATTTTTACAGTCTCTGTACATTTCTTCATTAATAGAAATCATGTATTATTGTATCTATGTGATTATGGTTGCATCTCTGATACATTGTTGTTATATTTTTGGGTATCCGCGATATCTCTGTGCATTTATTTGTTATATCTTCGCTCTCATTTCGTGTCAAAAATAATCCAGATCAGTGGTATCAGAGCATGCTGCTCTTCATCGTTTTTCAGTGCATGTCCTCGACGAGTTCCGAGTATAGCAAGTTGGGTCTCCATATTGTCTCTCTTGAGGACAATCGCTCTGGCACACCCAAGAAACCCTCAATGGTGGAAGAAAAGAAAAATGACAGAGCAGACGATTCTATCAATCTGTTGCTTGAGCAAGATCTCATGCGACAGAGGGACGAAATGATGGAGAATTTTTCCCACATCCTTCAATGCTTGCCGATAGCATTAGGTGCATCTTCATCAAGCAACCACTTTGGAGGCACCTCGCCTTTTAAGGTATAGGTCAATTTTGATATTCCTATATATGAAGGTCAGATAGATGCAGATGCCCTAGATAAATGGTTGAATATGTTAGAAGGTTATTTCTCTGTTCACAATTTTTTCGACAGAGAAAAGATCATCTTCGCGCTCCTTAAGGCTCTCCCCCATGTCAACCATTGGTGGGAAACTTACTGGGAGAAAATTTCCACAGAGGAGTCTGGAATATATGGGGTCGAGCCCACTTGGGATTTGTTTGTGGATGTGGTAAAGGAACAATATTACCTCGTTGGCAACTATGAGGACCAATACATGAGGGACCACACTATGMCAAGAGAGGGGCCAAGCAGTTCCAGAGTTCACCAATACCTTCCATACCTTGCACACCAAGATTGGTATCAAGGAATCCAAACGACATCTGGTTCTGAAATACCACGGGGATCTACACAGATACATCCAAACTGAAATGAAATTTCTGAACATCTCATCACTCGGTTCTGCTTATCGATATGTGTTAAAATTGAGCAGAAATTTAAGAACCAGAACAAACGGGAGGACAAGTCTGCAAATCCACAACAACCAAAGTATGCGAAAGACGACCCTAACAAACATCTTCCTGAAAACGAGTCTAAGCCACAGGAAAATAAGGGTCACAAAAAGAAGAAGAAGGACACCGGAAAATGGTGCGATTTCCACAAAATCCCCTGGCACAACACCGATGAATGACGCTCAAAAAATTCATTGGTGGCCGAGATCAAAGACAAGGAGTCAAACCCTGATTCAGAATCTGATTCTGAAAATACTAGTAAGATACAGATCATCAACGTAGACCCCACTGCTATTGTCGCGACCGCAACAATTCAACCAGAAGAACTAACAGATCCTGAAGAGGGGGAGCACCTTTTTCATTCACAGATGTGGGTGAAGGGGACCCCGCTACATTTTATTGTTGATAGAAAAAGCCAAAATAACCTCATCTTAGCAGAGGTCGTCAAACAATTGAGATTGTCGACAACACCACACCCTCAACCATACATCATAGAGTGGCTTGGCCAGGGACAAGATCTGCGTGTCAGCCAGCAGTGTCGATTTTCATATGGCATCCAACCCTTCAAGGATGAGGTATTATGTGATGTTTCCCCATTGGATGTTTGTGATGTTTTTTTGGGCCAACCATATGTGTGGAAGCACCATGCTATTTATGAGTCTCGACCCCGTAGTGTCACTGTTACTCTAGGGGGGTCATCTCTACAGAATAAAAGAGGTAGTTCCAACTATTGTCCCACCTAAACAATGCCGCAAGTTAGTATCTCATACTACAAAATTCAGCTTCTTCACAATCTTTTCAAAAGCGGAACAGAAGGATACTACAACCACTATAGCCTCGACCCAAGCACCTTCTATCCAATAGAAGCAGGTCAAAAAGATTACAACAAAATGCAAAGATTCCTTCTGCACATAGTCATCTCAGATAACTTGATTGGTTGAACCAAGTCAACCCTGCCAGAAATAGGTTCGTGACAACCTTCCACAAGCTAAGCAACACAACTTCTCCAACAAGGAAAGCAACTCATCAAGATGCGGATTCAGCAAACACTTTTCCCTCTCCCCTGGGCACTCAACGCAATGGAGACCATTGCTTCCTAAGGAGGGAGGATTGATCTAGGTGGATATCGATGGCCACCCACCTTTTCCAACTGGCTCAAAACAATTTTTTGGCAATTTTGGTAATTTACTATTTTTAGTAGTTTTTCGGTTCCTGAACTTCCGGAGCCGTTTTGAGGCCCTAAACGACGTTTTTTGGGAAAATGGGGAGCAACATGAGAGTTCCTATGATGTTTCTCACACAAAAGTTGAGTCCTCAGATAGATCTTTCTAACGAGGTATCGAGTGCCCCAAACGAAGATCGTATGCAAAAGTTACACCCCCGGGAAGTTGACGTATCAACTACCCCCATCGGGGCCCACAAACCTTTTGGCTTTTCATCTTCCGGGGTTAGGGTTTTGTATTTTACTTATGTTAAAAATGCCTTTGGAGCCTCATTGTAACGATCATCTTCTTCCGAATGCGAGTAGCTGTCACATCTCTTCTCAAAGATAAGCTGCCACCATTTTAGCGAGTCTTTCACTCTATATTTTTACAGTCTCAGTACATTTCTTTCATTAATAGAAACCGTGTATTACTATATCTCTGTGTTTATGGTTGCATCTATGATATATTTCTGTTATATTATTGGATATCCCCGATATCTCTGTGCATTT
>SNQJ01S0075004.1:30004-44125 GCA_010110895.2 Picea sitchensis
AGTGTTTACTTAGGATTAAAATGTAATATTATAACCATAATGTTGAAAATACTAAAATAAACAAAGAATTAAAAACAAAACTACTATAATAAAATGACCACATCATCCACACAATGAACATGAGATGTACCCTAAGAAACACAAGAAACCCAATATGGGAAGGCCCAAATAAAAGGTGAGGACTATGCCTTGCCCTTTCCTTAGATATAAAACACAAATGCATAGAAATATGGACTCACCATGAAGTTACAATAGACATTGTTACTTGAATGGATACTAGAGGGTCTTCCTTTTTTCTGCTCATAATATCCCACTCCTTTTCTTTGCTCATCTATGTAATAACAATCAACAAATAGGAAAAAATACCTTCATTTCCTTGTATCTTGGTATTTAACATGTCTCGATCATTACTTATGGTTAGGGTTAGGGTATTAGAAATTTTAAACTTCCAATTATTATTAGGCTTCTGGACCCTCTAGAATATTCTTGAAAGTCCACATGTGAGTAATGGGAGCTAATGTGACATCCACTTGGCACCGTGGTGGTCAAAACATAGGTCAATTTGCGGGGGGAATAACTTCCTCATATGGAATCCAATTGAAGTGAGCTTTGGAAATTTGGAAATCTCTTGATGAGTAGAAATATGTTGGAGGACCGATATCTTTGCCCACAAATTTTAGACCCCAAAATGACCATTTAATGATCGAAACAAGCTCCAGAAGTTTTAGGACCCTAAATCACCAAAATGGATCTACCCCTAAAATGGGCCCCATAAGTCCATGGTTCAAATTCCCCAATGGAATGTACTAAAACATGTGACAAATTATATAGTGATCCATTTCGAATAATTTGTTATAAAAAACTAAAATAAGGCTTAGGTGCAGATAGACTAAATTAGAAGTTTGTTTTCATTTTTAGGAAAAATATATAGGACTTGGATGCTTAAATTTATTAATTTATCAAAGAGGGGTTATTTTGAATTCTACCTTGAATAAGTCCAAATTATATTTTCTCAATATTACATTCTCTTAAAGTCTACTAAAAGGATGATCAAAATTTCCATGACCATCTTTTGTCGTATCATAACCAACAAATATATAACTTATAGATGGTTCAATTTGTAACCTTTTGTGCACATATAAATAAAGTAGGGATGGAGTTGAGATACTTTGTTGGTTTTTGAAGTTAAAGAGTTAAAACGTGACTTTCTCAATGCCTCAAATCAATTCTAGCAATGGATATTTATTGGTAAATATCTTGATATTAAACCCTTGAAGGGGCTTATGTTCTTTATTAGGCATGTAAGTAGAGGTATTTTTATTTGTGAACTAATGTGGGTGACATGGGAGAAAATAGTTCCTCGCATTTTTCATAACCTAGTGAAGGAGAGCACTATTTGTAATTTTCATGAGGATCCACATAGATGCTATAGGAAAGGTCCTTAGAGGAAGTCAAGAATAGAGCAATTGCAATTTTTAAATATGAAAGGAGTAATTTATTTTAATTATTAAGAATATAGAACCCATAACTATATTTGTAAGGTTTTGAGTACATTGAGGAATATGTTGACAAACCAAAATTCCTTAACTTAATTGAAAAAATTGTTATGGGGGTAATTTCCTTTATCTTCCTTCTCATATAGACATTTGAATTTACAAGGTCCTCTTCCATAGATACAAAACCATAGAGTATGCATAAACACTATAATCTTAAATCTAGATATTTTAATATATACTCGATATTATAAAAACAAAATAGATTCTTTTGATAGAGAAAATCTATTGTTTGAAAAAAGATGGTGTTTGAAGGGTTTTATATAAATAAACTTTACTTACAACCCAAAACAAAAATTGTTTTAGGTCCTAATTTTCTTACTATATGACGAGGAAAGAAAAATGAATCTTGCAACCATAAATCACAGGTCCAAAGACCATAAGTAAGTAACCAATAGGTTAAGCAAAAGAGAACTAGAGACAAAATGAGAAAACCTTCCAACACTAGAAGTTAGCACTAGGACTTGAAAAAGTATAGGGTCATTTATTTCCATATTCATTGTTGGTCTAGAATGGATCACTATATAAAATGTCATTTTTTTGGTAGTTTATGAGTGGGAAAACATGAGTTATTAACTTATGGGGCCCATTTTAGGGATAGGTCTCATTTTGGTGATTTGAGGTCTTGAAACTTTTGAATCCCATTTGGGGCATTAAATGACTTTTTTGGGGGTCAAAACTCTGCAAACCAAGTTTTCATGTTTTCGACAATGTTCTACATATTGAGATCTTTGCAATGGCACAAAGGTCACCTCAATTAGAGTGTGTATGAGGAAGTTATGCCTCCTGCAATTTAACTTTTGATTTTTACCACCATGGTACATTGAGTGGATGCCACGTCAATTCCCATTACTCACATGTGGAGCTACACACATGTATTTTCAAGAAGACTCTAGAGGGTCCAATACCCTAACCCTAATTGAGTGTTGAGGCATGCAAAAAACCTAACCCTAACACTATATTTTTATTAGGGTTAAATAATGAGATGTTAGGAAATGGGTTCCATTATTGTTGTATTGATTTATGGTTCCATAGTTGAGTAGAGAAAAGGAGTGGGATATATTGAACATAAAAGAGGAAGTAGAAGACCTTGTGGTAGCCTTTCAGTCCATAAAGTCTATGTAAACTCCATAGTGAGTTCATATTTCAATTGTTTATGCATATCATATTTGAGAAGAAAAGAGCAAGGCATAGTCCTCACCTTCTAGCTGAGTTTTCCCATATCGAGTTTCCTAGGGTATATAATGTGTTGATCGTGTGGTTGGTGTGGTGTTTATTGATTTAATCTCCTTTTAATTCATTCTCAATTAATTTTTGTGATTTGCGCACTATGCTTGTAATATTAAGTTATCATGAGGAAACTTCTTGGACTTCTTCCTTGGCACCATGAAGTTTCCTTTTATTTTAGTCTCTTCCCCATATTCAAGTCTCATCACTACTCAATGAATGTCATCTCCTCAACTGATATCATCAAGATAAACACTCCTCTATAATTTATACAAAGTGTTCCCAAGTGTTGGATTATCTTGACCTATGATAGCTTCGATACTTCAACTCTGTCATTTGTGTTTCATGTACATTGTATCCTCTCAAGTTTCGAATTGGTTGGGTGATCATTCCAACTATCGTGTTCATCTCTAGAGATTCCACATCTCCACATCCGACAAACTCTTTTATGTCTACCTCATTGTCATCTCGTCCAACTCTTCTTGGTCTTGTTGAGTCACCCACTGCAGTCTCAACCTGTTCGTCTCACTTAGCCAAACTCCTTTGATTCTAGACAAGGTCTTGCCCCTCGATCTAATTTGGAAATTTTCCTCCACAACTCATTTGTTGTTTCACAACTTTCTTACTTGACTATTTCGATGAAACCTCCACTAGGCATCACCATTTGTGTTGCTTTCTCTCAAAAGTGCACCTTTGTCTTCTTCTTTTAGCAGGAAGAGTGTATACAATAGCCACCACCAAGGTTATTGGCATACATCATGTATGACTTGTGCTCCATGTGCAAGTATTGCATCACCAAATGAAATTCCTTCGATGTGCATCCCAACTGCTCAATTCATTTTGTAGTGAGTTGGAATTCATATATCCCCATGGCCTTCCTACAAAATTTCACGATCTTTTTTGGGTGTCAGTCTTCAACTTCTACCTCTTCCACATCTGTCTCCAAGTCTAGTTGAGTAAGTTCCTCCACGCACTATCTTGGCTCAACTCTTGGAGTATTTGCAGTGGGTAAGTATTCTACTTGATCCTCCACAGTGTCCATAACTTACTATTGATGATTATTCACTTGGTGATGTTCCCTCTGCTCCATGGAAAGTGAAGAGTCCAACTCTCTCTTACACTCACATTTATGGTTTTGTGGTTCCTCAATCAACCAACCTTCCCCGTAGTCTTCTTCACCAAAGTCTTCGTCATTGTCATTTGTTTCTCTTCTTGTACCAAACTACTCATAGATGTTGCATTGTGGATGACTTCACGATGTTGTGTCACGTTGCAAGGCTTATCTATTCTCCCATTGACTCCTTCTACCAAACTGATCACAAATATCATAGGCGTCCTCTTGAGCTTCCTTTTCATTATTAGGGGTGTGATTGGTGTTCTAGCCTCATCCAAGAATACTAAGCGACTTTCATAAATGAGTGGAGTCGCTTTGGAAAGTCTGAGGAATTCTAAGCCCAAGATCATCACATGATCTTCCCATGGAGCTACCAACATATCCATGTTTCAAAACCACTCCCCAACTCTCAATAGTGTTCAACGAGCAATCCCTATAATCAACATTGTTTCTGACTTCAACACTTTACGTGTTCTAGTGCAACTCTTAGGTTTTCTATGAAGAGACTTTGTGGCTCGTTCACTCAAAAAAATGTGGGTTTCCCTTGTATCAACCAAGGCTTCCATCCTCATCCCACTTACTGTTGTGTCCACAAATAAGATTCCTTCAAGTACTTCACTTTGTGAAAAATGTCATTGAACTCTTCTCTTGAACTCTTGCATGCGCTTCACCAACGTTTACATGACTTACTTCATATCTTCCGTCAATTTGTGCACTTGAACCATATTTTCCAAGGGTTCTCACTCCTCTATTGTTGGTCTGAGTCGAGCCTCCTCCTCAACCAACACAACCAACTTCCCTTGCATTGAACAGTTCCTCATAAAATGATTTTGTGAATAGAGTTAACACTTAATCAACCTACCTTTCCTCACGAGTGGTCTGGGCTTATCCTTTTCTATCGTGTTTCTTTCATTTTGGATGCTCTCCTCCCTTTGTTCTCCCAACGAAACCAATGGAAAAGCCTCAACCCTCCTTGTCAAGGTCTTCAACATGCCTATCTTGGAATCTATTTATGCATCGAATTCATCAATCCTCTCCAAATCCTCTTGGAGTTTCTCGAATTGTTGAGTTACATTGTCTCTCTTGACCTTCCAAGCTTTGTTACCTACACCGTCCATTTCGCTAATTGACCCTCATGACTTGTTCTTCTCAAGAGTTTTTTGAGACTCCTTCGCATTGTCCCAAGTCTGCAATGAGTCATCCGATCGTCTACACATCCAAGTGCTCAATTCACCCTCAAAAAGTTTTCCCATGGTTTGCATATTCATGTAGGATTGTGCTAAAACCACTCGTGACAAAACAAGCCACCTTGATGAATCATTCACCAAGTTATACACCCAATTTCCTTTGTGTTCAACTCTTTGTTCGGTTCTGCGACAGGTTTTTGTGATAGTATTGCATTCCTCCACCTTTACCAAGTGATTGATTCACGCTCAGACCTTTGTGCTTGGCTTGCTCAAGGAGTGTGCCCATGTTTTTTCATGAGTTGTAACTTTTTCTACAACTATACCCTTCACTTCCATCACAAACCACCAAGTCTGCACTTAGGTTACCTCTGTAATGGATCAGTCCGTCGAACCCTCAACAACCTGTGCCCAAACTATTCCTCAACAAGTGGACCCCTTCCCCACCATTGTTCTGGTTGCAGTAGTGGTGAAGAGCATCGAACATTTTCTCAAGTTTTTTTTAATATCAGGTATCATTGAGATAGTGGTGAAGAGCTCACTGGCCCTTCTTAAAAATATGCAATGAATCGGCTCTGATACAAATTGTCACAACCCCACAGGACACCTGATCAAATCTTGAGATCATTCATCTCTTTAAGGTGTGTGGCACCACATCGGTTCTTCCTTGATTGCTTGGCACACCAAGAATACTTTGTTTGGACTACGCCTCTTCACCTAGAGCATACCCATACTCTGCTCTAGGCTAACGATGAGTCACACTCCTACTCTAGTGAAACTCTTGTATACTTAGATAATTGTTAACAATTTAACACTTAGTCTTATATAAGAATACATTACATGATCATGAGAAACCAAGAGAACAATTGTGGAACAAACGAAGACAAACACATAAATAGTGAGTGTGGCACAGACCATGCCTAACACCAAACTAAGTCTTTGTTATTTCTAAACAATTATAATATGAGCATTATCGGCCTGGTTTACAAATTCGGTAGAGTCATACCCTCACCTCACCAAGACACTCATAAATATATTTGTCACATGAAGACTCTCCTCTACAACCATCTTTGCAGCCTTCTGCAGTGCACCTCAAATGTGCCCACAACCAGAGACTTGTTTTCCCTTCATTTCCGCAAACTTTCACCAAGCTAACATAGATTTCGGTTTTTCCTCACACATGCCTCCAATAGACCTATGTTTCTAGACTTCCCCAAAACCTCCCAAAGAATCCCACTCTTGGCTACTTGTCTTCCATATTGGAAACTCTGCATAATTCTGTTGCCTCATACTTGTTCTCTAAATCTCTTTCCCAAATGCTTCTATCATTCCTTTCTTTGGTTGTGTGCCCTTTCTCTTATAGAAACTCCAAGGGTCACTTGTGCGAAATGTCATGTATCTTGGGTGTGTCATGCCCCTTCGTGAATCTTCACACTCAACCAACTCATCGTGCCCTTCCATGGACCTAGTCTTCCCATCCAAGCCCGTGCACCCATCAACCATTTGTCTTTTGGACTGACACACCCCATCCTTCGGCGTATGCCCCTTTCCTTTTGCATTATCCTATGTCGATTTTCGTGACTCCTTGTGGGTGTGCCAATGGGGTTTTCCAACCTCTCTTGTATGACCATGTTGTTGAGGGATGATGAGTACACTTCTTGGGCATGCTCCCAAGTTACCTCGCCCTTACCTTAGTCAATCGTTTTAAGGGAAAGTAAGGTGTGTGCCCCCTTGGTGCCACATGTCACCATCGTACGCCCAAGGTGCTCCTGCTCACACCCAAACGTCTTTGTTCACCCAACCATTCGCTTCTTCCTTATGCTCTTCATATGTTTTATCACCGAATATGCCCAAGGAGCGCACATGCTTGGTGAGTGTCATGGGGTACCTTATGATAACCATATTTAAAAAATTTAAAAAGTTAAAAAAAATACAATATAAAACATATATATATATATATAACAAAATAACACAACTTTGAAAAAATATGAAAACGAGTTCATATAACACATATTTTGGGAAGTTTGTGGAGGGGACGATTCCCAAATTCACCTCATCGCCCCCCACAACGAACTACACAAAACTCATGCAATGTGGACCCCCATCTCACAACTCAAAGGAATGGTGTGATGGGGAAGGGGCATTGCATGATTTTTGGGTAGTTTGGTGCCCCTCCATGAAACTTCCCATAATATGTTTATTTCATAAGATTTTTTTAATTTTGTTTTTGTTTTAATTTTATTTTTAATATTTGTTTTTAAATTTTTATATTTTAAATTTTTGTTTTATTCTTTAAATGTTGATATTTGTCTTTTTAAAAGATTATGTTATGTAAAAAATAATAATGAATATATTTTAAAAAAATTATTTTTAATGTATTTTTATTTATATTTTTTAAATGTAATTATTTTTTAATATAAAAAAATCATTTTAAAAAGAAAAAAAATTGAGGCTTTTTGTTTTTTTAATTTAAACTGTATATATTTTTTCATTTTTTCATTTTTTTTTTTGGTTTTTTTTTCTTATTTGGGGCTTTTCTCTTCTTCTTTTTTGTTTTTTTTCTTTTTTTTCATGTTTTTTCCTTTTTATGATTTTGTTTAAAATAGTGTTGGACTTTCAGGGGATAGTTTCTAAAATGTTATAATTGTTACCCCGAATAAAAATAAATAAAAATAAAATGTTACTGATAGTGCATCTTTTCAATGCCGCAGTTGGTCTTAAAATTTTGGTTTCAAGGGTATCAATTGTCAAGGTTATGATTTAAAAAACATGCAATTTTATCCCTAAAAAAAGGGGTTGCTACTGGAAGTACCACTTTTCGATTTATGGATTAATGTTAAGGTTTTGGTTGCAATGGTAGCGATTGTAAAGTCTGGAGGTTTCAAAGAAGTTGTAGCTTTAACCTCAAAAATAAAAATGGTGTTGTTGTTAGAACCACTTTTCAATTTGGGGGTTGATTTTAAGGTTTTGTTGACAACATTATGACGTTGTTAATGCCATGGCTGCAAAAGGTGTTAATTTTAACCCCGAAAAAAAGGTTCTACCAGTAGCACCACCTTTCAAAATGGGGGTAAAAATAGTCACTAAATGGGACCTATAAAAAACAAGAACTGTAGAGGGTTTTGATCAAGTTGGTTACTATGTTTTCCTAGGAGGAAGATAGTACTATATAGAGAAGTAGAAGCAATGTAGTGAGATGTCTTGTGAATTTTATTGTAATTAGAGCTCTACTCAATTAGAGGTTTCCCCCTCAAAGAGGCAACTGAACATTGCTTCCATCGATAAAGATATACGATTTTGTAGTATTTTGGTTCTCTATTTGGTTATTGTGATCACAATCTATCATTTATGTAGTAAATCTGGGTAGAACCTATTACTTATGCATTGCATATTTAAATTTACTAATAAGAACACCACAAGTGGTATTAGAGCACTTTCCTAAGAACATATTTTAGATCATTTTTCCAGGCTAGGGATGTGTTATGGAATCTATAAATAATACAATGATTTATCGTTCAATGGTAAAATTGTGATAGGGAAAGCATACACATAGGAAATACAAGAGGTTTCACCTAGTTGGACACCCTTGTAACCTTTGTTGTCACCCCTTCAAGTAGTATCATATAACATGACACATGTATATTGAATTTCACTTCCAAGTACCCTCAGTTATATTGAAAGTCCCCTATGTTTCCTAAAACTAGTTTTAGATAAGTCAATCAATCATGTTGCTACTATAGTGGCACCGAGAATAACATTCAAGAAGATTACTCTCTAGTACTTGGGTAATAAAGTAGTATGCCTAAGGGTACGATCAAGCCTCCTTAATTAGAGCCCTAATAAATTGGGTCAAGTACACTACAATTGGACCATGAATGTATATCAGAGAGTTATAGAACTTGGCATAACATTGTCCTTAGGACCCTTAAAACCCTACTCCTTGCTACCAATCCAGGCAGCTTATGCAAAAAATGTTGTCTTGAAAATTTGTGCATTTAATCACTGAAAACCATGATTCCTACTACAAACCCATGTAATCTATAGTATTTGTAATTTAATCATTCTTTCAGCGTAATATTATTCAAGCAAGAGTACAACTCCATAGGAGTACAAAAAAAATGAGTCTAGGTCCTAACCACACCCTTATTTGGGACCTATCTCAACAAAATCCTTGTGTTGCATTGATCATTGTGGTGTCACTTTCTAGTAATCCGTTTTGGTGGACCCACTCACCCCATTATTAGGAAACTATCTCAATAGACCCAAATAATAACATTGATCACCTTAGTACCACTCTCAAGCAACCTTTTTTCTTATGGACCCCCATCCCTATGGCTACCGAAAACAACAATATCAACAACCAAGTCTCCACCTTGGAAACTTTGTGTGATGAGTTGCAACACAAAATAGACTGCAACCACTCTATTGAGAAAAAATTTGCTTCTGCCACTCCAAAACTCACCAAACTAAATTCAATCCAATATCAACTATCCCAGCTCATGGCAATGTACAATCAATTTAAGGGCCATCAATACCAATATCAGTCATCCTAATCAGAGGGAGTTGAATTATCCAATCCCATGGGGTCTAACTCTCACCAATTTGTTCATGACCCCATGACTCAGAAATAGCATCGACTCCCTAAAGTGGATCTAAACAAATTTGTTGGCTTTGACCACACAAGTTCAGTCACTTACATGGAACATTATTTTTCCTTGCATGACATCACCGATGAATTAATGACACTTCATGTGGGTGTTTTATATTTAGATCCTAAACATTGAAAATGGTGGCAATGGCATAAGAACTCCCACTAGGTTTATATTGCTTGGACGCAATTTTTCGTAGACCTCTATGAACATTTTGAACCAAACACTCATTATTTTGGCCACCTATCCAATATTAAACAATCTAGTATAGTTAAATAGTTCATCTCCACATTTGAGAAACTCACTTTCCACACTAAAGGCATGTCAGATACCTTCTTCGGGGAATGCTTTATCAGTGGTTTGAAAGAAGAGATACATTCCCAAGTATTAATGGCACGCCCTACTACTTGACTAGAAGCCTCTAAAAGAGCCAAGGAAGCCCAAAAGATGGTGAATTCCCAAATACAAAAACCATCCTTTATTTTGTGTCCCCATCCACCAATCCCTCTCCTTCCTCGCCTCCTCTCAAAATCCACAAGTTAATCCATTCTAAAATGGCAGTGTGCCAACTTAAAGGTCTCTACTACAATTGTGATGATAAATATTCTCATGGGAATAAATGTAAGGAGAAAATATTCACAAGTTACTACATAAATTTTCATCAAGAACTATGGAAATATTGTAGTTCCCCCCATCACCTTGCTTAAAAAATGTTTTTCGATGGAATAAAGTCATAGATTAGGCCTTCCAGGATTTGAAGAATGTTATGTGTACAACCCTAATACTCGTTCTACTTGTTGGACATAGTATCATTAATGTGTTGTCATTGATGTCAAACAGTATAACAATATGCAAAGCTCATGACAAATAAATATATGCAGTATAAAAGTTAGCAGAAAATTTCAGACAGTATGCGGAGATCAAAGCTCAAAAGGAAGAGTGCATTGTAGAAATGTCTTTGGGGTCGATGGAAAGACTGAGAAGTCAATCAATGCACAAGTAAAGGTGAGAAGCCTCAGTAGTCGTACGATCAAGAAATTGACGGTGTTGATCGTCTCATGTAATGGGATTTATCACACAATGGAAGTGCGAAAAAGCTTATGTAGGTTTAGATACACAACACTCTCCATAGATTATTGACACGTAGTGAAAGGGTATGGTGGGGGCTCTAGGTGCTTGGACTCCTCGATAAGATCCCCAGCCTAGAGCCCGGGACGATCTGTCAGGCCCCCTACCTTTTGGTCAAAGCGACATTGACTGTTGATCTAATGACGAAGGATCTCGGTCATTCATTGGAAATACATTTTTTTATATATATTCATTGCACATCGGTCATATGAGTGACAGTGGGCTTAAGGAGGATTGGTCAATAATCAGATCAAGTTGTGACCGTCGAATATGCAAATGTAGATCAAGGACAGGGATTTATTGCGGAGCGCGAAGGGATAATTAAACAACGCATTAATTCCAATCCCTCAATTAGTCTAGACTGTTGATCGTCACCTTTCAAATAGATATACGATTGGCATCAGTTCCACTACCAACGAGCATTTTTTCCATTGCGGAGCCTGACGATAGTTTTAAATGTCGTTCTAGTTGGGACCCCGCAATCATCCTTGATCGTTGATCTACTCAGGGAGCATTCTCGACCGATGGATCAAGTTGAGTGGAAGGATAGGATAAGCAAAGATAAATATCGTCTGATATGAAGTCCCGAAGTAAATAAGGATCGTCTGATGTATTCAGAGCACGCCAAGGTAGCAGTGGTCAACTTCAGATTTGACCACTTCGGGAGAAAAGGGTTGAGAGCAAGTAAGATCACCCGAAGGCCGAAGTACCGAAGAAAATGTGAACCACCGATATGAAGAAAACTTTGGGAGATATCAATATTGTCAGATCATGTTTAGTAGAAGGACAGAGTAAGCCACAAATTCCCTGAAATAGACATAAGTCATATAATCTGATGAAACACTTCGGGAGATATCATGACCATCAGATCGAGGAAAGTAGAAGGATATGATAAGAAAGACCAAAGGCTTGAAATCCTGAAGAGTTGAATTCCCGACAGTCATTGGATCATGTTAATCCTTTTTCGGGTTAAAGAATGACCATTGGATGAAGTCAAGTAACTCGAGGTTTACATATCGGGGAATCTCACTTCAGAGAATTGGGAAGTGGAGAAATCGAATTGCCCGAAGTCCCGAAGGCTGAAATGAATAAGGATCATTAGATCTATACAATACATTGTGACTGTCGGATCTGGATGATTGTCAACTTCGGCGCTAACCACTTTGGTGAAATGGAGTTGAGAACATGTAAAATCACCCGAAGGCCGAAGTTTTGAAGTCACGAGGTTAAGACACATAGCACTCACATTGAGATCCCACGTCATCAAAAGTAACGTCAGCAAGGACATGTGGCGTAATCAGATGATGATAAGTGTCAAGGTCCCATAACTATTTTAAGAATACGTAAGCCATGAATCCAGGTGACACATGGCAACCACTCAGGAAGTGCCACATCAACAAGTGACGTTAGCAAGATACGTCACTCCTGTATTTTTTGCTTTGGCAGTTTCACCACCAGTAAATGACCTAAGTCCAAAAGGTCGAAGTCCTGAAGTGGACATGAACAACCCAATATGAAGAACACTTCGAGAGCATTATCAACTATTGATCAATTACAATGGAAGGGTAGTGTAAGTAGAAGTGTTAACCGACAGCAAGTGGTCTCCACCATTTTATGACTTAATCGATAGGTGATCACTCCGGAGGAAAATGGAATAGCGATTATCTGAACCTTCGAACTCCCGAAATACACATGAATCGTTCACTCATCGATAGATTAAAATGTGACCGTTGATTTTGATAAGTGATCAAGCACTCGCTTAGCGTAGCACCTAGTCACCGCCTGTAGTCATATGGAATAAGAGAAATAAAGGTAAAATATAATACATCTCTTAAGTTGATAAGCATGTGGTTTTGCATTGTCGGTCATATGAAAATGGTTTGAAGGAAGCGCCTCTACAGAACTCGGTTTTTGAAATAATTGCAGATATTTGGGATCGAGTTAAAATATGAAATTGATCCATATCTATGATCAATTTGTGAAAATCCTTCACGGTAAGGTTTGAATAATAGCAGAAATTATGGTTAAGTTAAATGAAGAGGTGTGATGGTCCAAACGAAAGGACACAATGTGTTATATCTCACACCAGTTTGAAGATTATATCAACGCGAAAGAGTGGCGAGAAGAAAGTGTCTATGTAGTTCAGATAAGAAGATCAAAACAGAAGCAGAGTTCAAGAAGAAGAATTGTTGGTTCTAATGGGCCTATCAATGTCTTATTGAAGATCAAGAACAAAAGAAGACAGAGCAACAGTTTTGCAATCCAATATTTGATATAGAAGACCTTTATTGGATTGCAGCAGATTCATTGAATATTAAATGACAGAAGCCAGAGAGAAAGAAATGAAGTTTGAATGCAGATAACCAGAAGACCATACAAGCTGAGGTTGCATCAGACAAGTAGAAAGTACAAAAGTTAATGATTCTAAGAAGACTTGAAGAATAGATAGCATCTATGTGTGTTTATGAACACCTTGAACAGAGTACAGTAAAAGATTTATAAGTGTTATAACCTGCATAAAAGGAGGAAGGGTGGAGCAAGGGAAAACAAGTCGAAGTCAAAAATTCAAATATGATAGGACTTGTGTTAATGGTTGCATGAATCAAATTCAATGAAGAGTAGTGATTGAATTGAATTGTGAAATTAAGGGTGGTTGGGTGGTACAAGGGTAGGTTAGAGCCTGCAGGGGAGTAGGTGTTTCCTTGTTAGTTGTAGCTGACTAAATAGGGGGTTGTAACCTCTTACCAGTTTGTGTTGGTGAACATGGGGAGTAGGTGCTTCATTGTCAGTTGTAGCTGACTAAATAGGGAGTTGTAACCTCCTACCAATTGGTGCTAGTGAACATGGGGAGTAGGTGCTTCCTTGTCATTTGTAGCTCACTAAATAGGGGTTCGTAGCCTCCTTCCAATTGTAGCTGGTAAATAGGGTGTTGAAGAATCCTTTCAGTGGTAGCTGATAAACCAGGGGGTCGTAGCCTCCTTCCAGTTGTAGCTGGTAAATGGGGTGTGGAAGCATCCCTTCATTCATAGCTGAAGAAACTTGGGGAAAGTCTCTCCATCAAGTTGTAGCTTGAAAACAGTTTTGTAAAAGAACAATTTATTAATGAGAAAAGAGTTGTTGGTTTTCCCTATTGGGTTCCACGATAAAATATTGTGTTCATAAGTGTTTGTTGTTCATCATATATTGCTTAATTGAATAATTAATATGTGTTCTTAATAATGATGGAATTAAGAAGAAAAAGTAGGCAATATTGATTCACCCCCCCC